>JAAAKL020017199.1:0-10703 GCA_010016065.2 Carybdea cf. marsupialis auct. non (Linnaeus, 1758) | reverse complement strand
CATGTTCGATGAGGTACGTTTACTGTGAATCAACAAAGTTCCTCATTTGCTTCATGACGATAAATCTCTGTAATATTTTACACCTTTTTGATGCGTTTTTTTACTTGACGAACTACCACGTCACATTACCAGCCAAAGGTGTCAAAAATGACACCAGGTTGCCTTATTCGAGTGTACTATGTGATCATAACGACGATGTAGCCTCCTGGTGCAAAACTTCGATCTGTTTAGTTTTAAGTGAGCACGAAGTTAATACATTGGAAGGAATTGATGAAAGGCACACACGGAGCTGAAACAAACATGCCAATTATTTCCTGCTTGCTGCCGTCAAAGAGTAATTGATATGTACATATTGAAGAATCTTCTAGAGTTTAATCTGCATTAACCTCTTACGAAAGAAACCATAAGTTGACATTATGAATATTGCACTTTTCGTACATACTTTTATCTGCACAAATACTGAAGTTTTATTATTGTTGTAGCCACTCCCTTCTATTTCAGGCGATCGTTCTTCTTTCATCAACATTCTCTAGACAAACCTAATAACGTCTAAATCATTAAGCTTAAAAAATAAATAAGTTTTGATATTAAGAAGAGTTTCGATATGGTAGCTAGGAAATAAAAAAACATGTACTATGTCTAATGGATATCTGGATGTGTAGATGTCTGATATTTTGCAAACGCACTTCCAGGTGTCTCACCTCGACTTGCCCAAGAAATTTTAAGAACAGTAACTCAGAGAAAAGGGTAGTGTAAGGAGTTATGTTAGGGCTGGTTTTACGTTTAGGGTTATGGTTTGGTTTAGTGCCACTGTTAACAGGCGGTTTTCTTATATTTGGCATCTTAGTACAGTTCGTCATTTATAAGTGACTGATGAAACGCCTAGCGTGCGGAGTACAAGGAAAATGTCAACGTAACGACATAACGTAACATAAAGTGATGCATACCAAGTTATGATATAAAGTACTGACTCACTCGCTCACTCTGTCGTTAACTCACTCGCTAGCTCACTCGCTGCCTCACTCCCTGCCTCACTCACTGACTCACTTACTGACTTACTCACTGACTCAGACACTGACTCATTCATTGACTCACTTACTGACTCACTAACTGGCTCACTCGGAGACTCTGGCGGACTGACTTACTGAGTGAGTGAGTGAGTGAGTGAGTGAGTGAGTGAGTGAGTGAGTGAGTGAGTGACCGATTTACAATTTTAAATAACATAAATTTAGCAATATTTTAATTCATTCCATTCAATACGCATTTTATAGATTATTGGAAATGATGCTGATGCTGCCACGGTATCATTTTATCCGGAAGATGGGATTTTAAAACCTCGGGAATGTTTGGACATTAATGTTACGTTTACCGGGAAGCGTCAGGTAATAGCAACACGTAGTTTACTATCCTTCTTGTAGATCATCTTTTTAATGATAAGTGTCTGCGAGTGCAATAAATAAGCAGCATAGAGAGTGGAGAATTTTAAATAGTAAGTAATGCAAAGATAATTGTATTTCAATCAGACTAGGATATCGGTGCACTTAGTTCAGTAGTTTAGGAGCATGCTAACGAAGCAACCTACCAAATTGCAGTAAGGTGAGTCTGTGGTACATTTATTGTCATGCTCAAGAATAGTGATCGAGTCCAAACCACTCATAGGGAGAGGGGGGAATCACAACAGTGCCTGGTGCACCGAACTGCTGGAAAGGTTACTTTACGTGGAAAGATATGACAAGATGCTGCTCGCCAGAAGGTCATGGCTCGAAGGTGCATGACAACATCATGTAATACTCATAAATAGAATAAGTGGTTTGCTTTGTGAAGTTTACAACTTACCAGTCAGGCAAGTAGTTTATCTGATAAATGGCCATTGGCATGTCAGAGTGGACTGGATGCTATAAATCTTTAAGGACGTTACTTTCTTCAATGACGAGGAGTAATATATACCTTATGTGTTTGGTTTTTTCTTCCAGGGTGAAGTCAAAGACCTGATTGCTGTATTTGAAGTGCAAGGCTCGGCCGAATTTCTGCCATTATGTATTGCAGTTGACGTCAAGGGACTATCGGTTGAATATGTTATTACAGACAACAACTCTGGGGAGGAAATAAGGTTTGTTTCTTCTGTATTCGCAGTAGCTCATACATAGTTTGCCTCTCCATGCTGATGCAACACCTTTCTGTTTTAAAACATGTTTCTTTGCCTCGTTCCTTCCATCAACCCACGCCCGGTTGAAATATTGGTATGAATAGAGTGCTGTTACCCACTCTTGAGCGTCACTTAATACCTCCTAGTGTATTCCCAAGATTTGATTCTTCCGATAGTTTATCCGATAGTTCATTTTATATGGGAAGCTTCCTAACACCTAGCTGACAAAACAAAGTTTGTATGAATCAGTTTTCCCAGAACGGCTATCCGTAAAGGACCATTGACCAGACAAACTCGACGAAAACCTTCAATAGATCACACTTGGCGGTCGAATGCTCATAGAAGGCTCTCTATGGTGGAAAATTGACGGAAGACATATATATATAAAATATGCAGTGAAGGACAGATCGAAGTGGCCAGCTGGCTCTGAACATCATGTGGTGGTCGTTTAACGGAGGACAATAGTTGGGTGCTATTTGACGGAGGATAGTTGATGGGGACTATCATTTGATTGGTGAGAATTGAAGACGGGTAGTTAATGGATCACAGTTGATGGGTAAGAGGTGTCGGAGGACAGTTGATGAACATCAGTTGACATTTGACAGGTGACGGAGGGCAATTGGTGTGTGACAGTTGATAAGTAAGTGTTGGGTAGGTGGTGCACAACAGTTTATAGGTGAGAGGTGGCGAAGTACAGTTAATGGGCATCAGTTGATATTCAACAAGCGACAGAGGAAAGTTAATGGGCATTAAGTGGGAGCCTGTGGGCTGAGGATAGTTAATGGAGAGCAGTTGATGGGTGATACGTTAAGAAGACATAGTCGATTGACATCAGTTGATGGGTGACAGTGGACGGAGGAAAAGTGACGGAGGACAGTAGATGGGTGTCAGGTGACGGACGACAGTTGATGTACGATAGTTGATGGGCGGCAGTTGTCAGTGTACAGTTGTTTGGTGAAAGTCGACGGTTAATAGATAATAGACGAAAGTTGTTGGGTAACAACTGGTGAAGGACGAACTCCGGGGAGCAATTGACAGAGAAAACTTGGCTGATGGTAGTTGAAGAAAGATCTTTAAAGCCAGCAGGACCTTTAACAGAAAACAGCAACAAAGAAGGGAATTGATGAGGAATTTGGAGAACATTTTTCGTAGTAAATGTCACAGGGATAATTGAGATCATTATTTGCAACTATCTCCTCGCCATAAGCTAGTTCGTAGTAGAAGGTGTTTCTTTGGTACTGCCCCACGAAGGTATGCCGGTTGACTGGCTTTTTTAATCCAGCAATTTAATAAGGACCTTTTATATATCCCTTGTGAAGTTACAGTTAAAATGCTTCCGTCTGGCTGTTTAAAACCATTTTAACTGTTTTAACTGTTACTTCATACAGTTAAACAAAGCATGCCGGTCGAAAACGAAGAATTTAGAGGGCTTTTATATGCTGATGCCTTAACGAATGTATTGCATCGTTAAGGAATGTTTGGAGGTGTGTAGCAGGTTGCTTATGAATTATTAAAAACGTTGATATGGGTAACAAACCATCGGTACGTGCTTTTGCTGACCATTTGCTCACCAAAACAAGTTACTTCAACACGATTCTCTGCTTCTGATTGATCCCATGTACTGTGGGTTCTCGATTTTAGACATTGGCAAAACTTAAATGTACGATTTCCATTTTGATTACGTGAAGAGACAATATCCGGGGAATCAAAGCACTTTGTTGTTTACCCACACCGATAGTTTATGCTATAGCATTCTTACACCCGATATTTACAAGTATTTGGCTTTTCATGCTTTACACTATGACTTTTCAGAGTATCCTCCATGTCGTCCCCTCAATCAGATATAAATAAGAAAGTAATTGGTAGATTCGAAGACGAATTTCACGGGGTAGCTTTGGAAGAGTTTATTGAGCTTGGTGTATTTTGACTCGACGAAAAATATGTTTTTGTTTATGCATCCTTCTTTGTCTATCGTAATTTTGTGTTTTAGAGATTGTTTGGGAAGGAATTGTGATTTGTTTTAGTGTGTCTTCTTTTTCCCGTCGCGCTCTCTCTTCTCACCTGTTCACTGCCATACTACGTGGTTGGCTTGTTGTGATACGCTTTACCCCTACATACCAAAAACAAAAAGGGTTCTCGGTTAATGTGTTATTTTGGACAGAAAGAACTCTAAAGTCATTCATCTTTCATGCGTCTGCGCTTTCCTCTCCTTGTCTTGTTCACGTGACGTCACTACCTACATTGCCTACATTGTGAAGTGGGGCAGTACCAAAGAAACACCTTCTACTACGAACTAGCTTAAGGCGAGGAGATAGTTACAGTAATGATCTCATTCATCCCTGTGACATTTACTACGAAAAATGTTCTCTTATTTCCTCATCAATTCCCTTCTTCGTTACTGTTTTCTGGTAAAGGTCCTGCTGGCTTGAAAGATCTTTATTCAACTTTCATTCGCCAATGTTTCTCTGTCAATTGTCCCCTAGAACTTGTCCTTCACCAATTGTTGCCCAACAACTTTCGTCCATTATCTATTAACCGTCGACTTTCACCAAACAACTGTCTTCCGAAAACTGCCACCCAGTACAACTGTTCGTATGCTTCATGATGGTAATTTTGAATAGCTCACTGATTTAGCAAACCATTTTAAATTGTGTAGGAAGCCTCATGTGCCTTGAGCATCTGCTGTTAAAAAATAAACTTTTCACGTATTCCTATTCAAGTTACTATGCAAAATCTCTTATAAGGGTTTCTTCTGATTCTAACACTCGAGAAGACTCTAAGAGTGCGTTAATACGGAACCGTGAAGCGTTTATGAATCAAGTGCACTCGATTAAGATTTTTATAAATGAGTATTTATGTTGGAGGAAATTAGAAAAGATCTTTAATGCTCATTCTCTGCCATGCCGAGAAATATGTCATTTTATTTTCGTTCAGTTCACCGGAGTGTTAGATATCAATTTAGCGGACAGTAAAATTGCATATTCATCACAGTAAGCCAAGGGTGGCCGAAGCGCAGTCTGCAAATGCCTTCCTGACTGGTACACTCGGCATTTACATAATTTATTGTCCTATGGTGGGCACATGATGATAAAGCAATTCCTACAGTTTCATAATTTTATTTATCTGTACGAGAATTTTCCCTGAAAAGTCAGTATAATATTTCAGTTATGCTATGTCTTTAAGCAACTCGTTATATCCATTGTAAGATTTTAGTCTTACACGTTTCCTAAATATTTTATAAATAATGTGGAAAAATGTATTTAGTAATCATTTTTTGAAACTATATACTTTAACAGAAGTGAAAACAATTAATTAATAGCTAATGAAGTAGTGAAAGTCGAATTTTTCCTTTTATAGCTTTTTTAACGTTAAAGCTAGGCTCGAGTAATACAACGTTTGCGTGGCATGGCGCAAAAAATTGAAAAATTAAAATATAGCATAGATTGACCATTCCATCCCTAAGCTTTTATTCCGTTTTTAAATAATAGTAATAATGTTATCTCTTATTTGGCTTTAGTTCTCTCGATGAGGAATCATCACTGGTTTTAGACTTTGGTCGTTTTGTCAACATCGGCAGCAACCCTGAAGGATACCTATTGCTGCGTAACAAAAGTGCAATACCTACAACCTTTGAGCTGTCTGTGGAGTATTTTTATGCTGCCGAAGAGGATATTCTTGCAGAGGAAGGTATAACTTTTCCCTTTAATTAGATAATGTTGTTGGCAGGTGTAGCTTTTGATAGTCTTTGAAATCAGTTGCAATTTTCTTCTCAGTGCCCCGAACTAGGTGCTTGTTTATCAGTAAAAGAATATGACAAACCGAATCCAAGATGATTAGAAAGGACAGATTGTAGTAGTAAACGTTTGGTAACCATATTTTTTCTAGAGGGAGGGGCACATTTACCCAAAGCTTTAAACTACCTCTTCTTCGTCTTCTTTTATTTATGTCAGCCTTCTTCCATCTGGCGACATGTTACTAACAACCTTCCCTTCCATGATTGGACCCATTTTCGCGACTTTTTCCGGTCCGAAGCATCTTTGTGCAGGCCAGCCCGACTACACTCCTTCAGAGTGGCATCTTTCCAGTTTAACTTTGGCCTTCCTCTTCCCCTTCTTCCTTCCACTTCAAACTCCAGATAACTAATTCAATAACTATTTATTGTCATATGTAATAGCTGACATCAGGTTTGTGTACCATGATCGGTTTTTATAGAATTTTTAAAGCCGTTATGTATAATTACTCCGAATTTCCATGATGTTATCCTCGTTAAAGGACTCTTCCAAGCTCTCTTTTGCATAATGTGAATTGATGATGAGGCGAAAATACGTCACCAATTAGATTCGAACCCGTGACTACGCTTTCGCAGCGTATGCTCTACTAGGTGTACCGTATGCTGAACCTGATGACGACCTCTATTTCAATTTCTCCGGTCGCTCCCATCATTCACCGGTGGGTAGCGACTCCAAACTCACGCAGTTCTTGAGACTAGCGACTAAGGCCAAACGTTGTTTCCACAGCCCATTTCTTGTTATGAAGGACGCCAAGAAGAGACAGATAGTAGAAAGAACGAATATATTTCACTGTGCGGATTCCATTCTTCGACGGAGAAAACCTGAATTGTATTAAAATTTGAAAGATATTTCCAAGAATTGCCTTCGGTCCTCGAACGTGCACCACACAGTTCTCTTTTTCCTCTGCGTCGTTACGTGCTCTCCTTGTATGTTTCTTTACACGCCACATGCAGTTCATCACACTCTGTGCTCGTGACGTTGCGCCACTCCTGCCTGCGTTTGACAACTATTTACCGCTCGAAAAGCATATTCCAACATTTTGACACCAAGTAGCAGGTATCTTCAGATAGGGTTAAAGGAAACTTTCCATTAAGTGTTTTAACCTGCAACATTTTAACACATGGAATTTGTATTTTATATTTTAAAATGAGAACGAAAATAAATGCACTGAATAACTAAAATTATCCAAAAAAGCCAAATGACGTCAAAAACGATGGTGTCATCAAGTTATGTGTCGTTACTAAGTTGACTAAGTTACTTTTAGTCCTATTTCATAATTACCCTCGTTGCCCATGAAAGAGTCAATTTGAGGAAACAACTTGCATTAAACGTTGCCATTTACAAGAGAAAGGGCAAACTGTAGGTTTTGTAAGGGAAAATTTGTTTGTCAAAACTGGAACTGCTGATTAGATAAGAAACATGTGCAGATTTATTCAGAACGAAAAGTAGTGTACTTCTCAACTTACTTTTGATTATTTTAACTTTGTCATCAATTTGTACTGATAAAATAATGAAAATGTTCAATTGTATAGTTTTTTACCTTAACTTGGATGGCGACATCTTAAAATGTCATGTGTGTAGAACAAGGAGATTACGGGACACTCCGAAAACATTTCATTTATTTTTGTTCCAGTAGACGAACACTCAAAATATTATTATATATATTTTTATACAATTATTAACAATATTTCCTCTTACTAATATTGTTCTGTATTTCGAGAATACATGAAAAGTTTTATTATGTAGAAATGAGGATTTGAATTGAGAGTATCTGCTCTCCAAAATTGCGTACAGCTGGATGTTGATATCCATTAGCAGAGAACTGGGAGCTAATGTTGCAATTATGGAAAAAGAACATGTAATCATCATGGGTGACCTAACTGAGGTGTTATCGTACATGCTGCAACTGCGTGGGTCGCTGGCTGGAGCCCAGTGGTGACTTACTTTCTTTTCTGTAATACCGTTTCATAACATTTTGACATCCCACCTTTTCAATAACACTGTGGAACTTACGACACGTTTTGGACAGTTTAATTGGGCAGATGGCAGTCCTACCATGGTCAAGTCACGTGGAGGAGAGACACTAATCTGTAAAGTTGCGTGGAGCTGGATGTATATGTCCAATGCGGGTAGCCATAGGATGGGAGGGGGGCTATGGTTCCCTAACAAGTTGTTCTTTCTTTTCTTAGTGTTTGCTGTTGATGTCTTAGGTAGAACTATGTCTAACAAACCTTTTTTGCTGTTGACGCCTTCTGCTGTCGGTATGTTTCTGGTGGCTAAATTCTGAGGACGTGGAGCTGTTGTGTCGACTACGGATAATTTAGTATGTTATCGTAGGTTAAATACACATCACAAACGAGTTCTTCTATTGGTTTGATTCCCGCTTGTGACGTATTTTAATACTCTAGTTTCTCGTAGTATATCAATATCTAGCAATATACAGATGTTTTGGGCACGTGCGCACCTTAGCCACGATTTTAGATCCAGACTGCAGTGTCATTTAATTCGAAGAGTTATTTTGTGGAAAGTTCAACATTCCAACGTCAGTAGCTGTTCACAAATTCACTGGCCTATCTTTTGGTTTAGATATAGACTGTTAGTAGATAGTTAGTCATTTCAGCATAAATGAATGACACAAACAGCTGCTTAAATTACTTAGTTGGCTAATCTCACAATATGACTCTGAGCTTTAGCTGTCTTACAATTTGAGGCGTCTGAAATATGTCCTCGTTAGTTCTTTGTAAGTAATGCGAATAGCGAAATAGTACTTGGGAATAGTGAACGAAATGGTAACTCATGTAGTATTTAGTTGCGATTGCTTTATCCATGCTCTTGCTTTTTTAAAACAGCAAACAAAACACGGTGCGAGTTAAGTCCCTCGGCGTCTTGAACTGTTGCCTCCCAAGAGTTGGCAAATAGTAGAATAGTTATCGGTGAGCAGTTTTGTCTTTCTCAAGGGGTAAAACTTGCAGTAACACATGTTTAGAATTTGTACGCATAGGGACTGACCTCCAAGTTACCACACATTGTTACTATTACCCCTGCAAAAAAATCTTATTCACTGATTTAAATTTATCTCCTAGTTATATGTACCTTATTTTCCCGTTACTCATGAAAATATGTCCACGTTTGAACTTAATGGAATACGATGGTAACGTTCAGTTATCTTTCTTCGTAATACATTATTCCATTAATTGGACGGTTTTCTTCTTCCATTTCCCCTTTTTATTTCCTTCTCTCTTACACTTTTCTGAAATCTATTACATCATTACGTACTAATCGATATTGGATATCCAGAGCAGAAAGCTAGACCCCCAATTGTGCGCCAGAGTGTTCTAACCCCATATCACAAAGTTGCCCTTGGCTTTTGGTTTATTTTGCAAATTTTCTTCCAAATCAATTATCTTAGCTTAGCGTTCGTCAAGAAAAACCAACTAGTAGAGCGAGGTTTCCATGTTCTCCCATAAGACGTATTTGTTTCATCAAATTAAGATTACGGACTGAGTAACTAACTATCTAGGTGCATTTCAGTTGATTATTTACTCAGGTAAACAAACATAAATCTGCTGAAACAAATTAGTCTTTATTCAGGAGCTATATGGAATGATATGGCAAAGTACACACAAGAATTGGTAATGATCTCGTAGGTCTCCCGTAGCAACCAATACTTTTCCCTATGGCACCCATGATTGTGCACAGCACTCTAATTACGCTTTATAAAGCGTCAAAGGCCGAATTTGAATGAAAGGTTGACAGCTCAGTACCCAAGTATCAACGATTCAGACGTAGAATTCCTACGGCCTATTTATTAAGGGAGCCAGTGTGTTATAGGGCGAGGTAAGACAAGAGCAACCGAATGAAAAAAGGGAGAGCTCTTTGACAAAATATTAGCACAGAATGTCTTGCTTCGAGAATTAACAGCGTGGTTACACTAGAACACGGACTATACAGATTTTAAATGTAGTCTGTGAGATTCTATCAAAGGTATAAAATGCTCTTCCTTTTAAAAAGCATAGCCATTGACGACAAGAACTGTCACAGACTCAAAATGAGGTCCTAGTATAATCGCCGACTATCTGCTTGGGTATTTTATTGTGGGCCTAATCTTCTTCCCAGTTCCTCTTCTATTCACTATAAAAAAATATCAGCCCGATACTTGATCCTCTGGTTCTCACCACACCATTGGAACTCCAGAATATACGGCATTGGGTGAATACTGCGTTAGAAGATTTACAGATAGGGAAATGGGGAAAAATTGCAAGAACAAATGAGTTGAAAAATATGATGCCATAACATCGAAAATGAATTCCGGGAAGTTTAATTTCCAAAGAATACTTGCAAATGAAAACCATAAGAAAAATACAAAAATGTAGAGGTTCCAGAAACTCTGCCTAGGGTCCTGCCCTACCCAACCTACCCCAGCTTTTCTGGACATACTGAGACACATTTCGGTTGTTTCTGACAACAATTTAATATCTACATCATATTTCTTTTACTATATTGAGCCAGCTTTCTGGTGGTTTTGGAGTGCGACATTTCTGTACACACACATGTTTTCCAAAATCAATTCTCGAAACAAGCGTTATTATTCAAGCTCAGGAAGCCATTCAGCTAGCCTTGTATCTCCTGTTTAGGGGGGAGGGGGCATTTTTCTTCTATTTTTCTGCCTTTGGTGTCGGAAAGATTATAAAGATCCTTTTATCCAGTGACAGTATTCCTCAAATGTTCGTTTTCGCACCTTCTTCATACTTGGGAAACCCTAAAGA
>JAAAKL020017198.1:0-10703 GCA_010016065.2 Carybdea cf. marsupialis auct. non (Linnaeus, 1758) | reverse complement strand
TATATATGAGATTTAAAACATTGTTATGAATTAATGTATCTTTTTGTTCTTCTTTTCTTGGCGAAATTAGGCAGATTGATGAATTAGGATTAATTAATTAAGATCAATTAATTTAGGCAGATATAGTTGAAAACCTCTATATAGCGGACACTTTTTCCAGGAACCGCAGGTGTCGGCTATAGACAGGTTCGACTGTAGTACGATTTTGACTACAGTTATCTACTGGTAACCTTGGAATATGCTTTTTTCCCATAGTACCAGATCTGTAGTGTATATAGAGTTTAAACTTGAGGCGTTTGAATCTCACAAATTTTCTGCTCAAAAGTTTGTTAATGTTCCTTGAATCCTTAAGTTAGGATACAGCATCAAATAATAAGGCTTTGTCACAGAGGTGTAAACCTTTGAAAGATAATATATCGATGTTGGGGAAGGGCAAAACTCTCAGTTTGGGCCATTGACGTTCTTACTAATAGAGCAACATGAAATAGAGTATTTTTCCATAAATGAAACATTTTCAAATTTTGCGACGTTGCACTTTCCCTCCGCATTTGTTACCTCCCTACGACTAAACATGGAAGAACCCTTAATTGTTTAATGTTTTTAGTAAACTAAAGTTTAATCTATATCGAGATAAAGGTTATAATCACTCAAATTTAAGGTAAATACTCACATGTCAAAACGTTCAGATCTATACCAATAGCATCCAGAAGTGTCTAAAAATTCCCCTCACTCATTCGTTCATTGCTTGTCTTATTGTGCTATTTATCTATGATACATCCATAAATTATGTAGATTAAATGTAATAATTGATAATCAACAGTACAGTGTTGGTTTATAAACGGCTCAATATTTTCATATACCTCTTGTCTTGTAAATTCATTACCTCCATTATTATAAACCAGACTTACTTTTATAGGTAAGAGGTACATCAGATATTCAGACAGTATTAACTACCGCAGGCCTGCCAATTCCCATCCAGTAACCCCTTATCGTCCCCTAAAGGACAAGGTTGTACTTAAGAAGAGAGCACAATTTAAAGATTTAAAGATCAGCAGAGATCAATAAAGGATCTTTTTATGCTGGAAATAATATCATGTACTTCACCTTCATTATTAGATACTTATATAAAAGTATACTAATACTTATACTATATCTGCGACTATTAGTGCAGGAGGAAAAAGTGGCCGCCTTTGGACTAGTCAAGGCATACGGTAAATATACAGCCATGGCTGTAGAGGAGCCAACGACTCTTCAAGGTTGAACAGTCATACGTCTACGAGTGAACTTTCGGTCAGAATAGATGTGATTAGAAGGTACGCAGGTATTTGAAGATGGACAGTGTGAAATATGGTAAAATGATGGTAAATAAATGAACACATTTTATTTCTCAATGATCAAGACCAACTCTCAAAGTGAGCCACTTCCTGGTAATCATGCGCGTATCTATTGAGGGTAATGCTATCCCTTTCTGTTTTGATTGGCCCAGTTAAACCCAAAATAAGAAAACTTGCTTTCTGTGCCTCACCATATGACCCATACCTAGCTAAATTCCTGCTGTTTATCTGTATTTTGTTGCTTATTGTTAAAATTTATAAAAAGTACAAAAATCGCCCACATATGCTTTTACACGTAATAACATCAACACAATGCTAGCGCAAAACTCTTTTGAGTTGGAGAATAACCCTGAGTTTGATTGATAATCTAGAGAAAAACCTAGTTTAATTCACAAAAAATTGCACCTAAACTATACTTTCACCATATTGAACACGTGCACATGGAATCAATCATTATTTTGCTACCTAGCTATTGGGACATAGAAGTCAAGGATTCAGATCTTTAGTTATACCAAGTTGACGTAGACATCAAATAGCACTTAGAATCTTTTAAATTAATGATAAGCTCATATTATGTCATCATGACACAAACGTGTCAGTAGGTGGAGTCGACTTTCTTCTGTATCGCAAAGAAAATGAATACCTGTCTAACATTGAATGGATCGATAACACTATGATGCTTGCTGAATTTGATTCAAATCACGTAATCAGTATCGTCAATGGTTACAGTCCCAGAAACTACAACCTACATAGCCTCGTGCTACAGTTCTGTGAAGAGCGTAAGACTGCATTTGATGAGGAACTGGGCAGTCTCTTTGATAACCTTTTCCAGTGCCATTGTAAATCCAAAATTATGAACATAAAAGCGGATTAATGTTCAGTCAGTTTTATATGATTCTACCTTGAAATACCATTACAGAGTAGGAGCATACATTGATTTTCCAAAATTTTGTACTAATAATTATTAAGTCACATAATAAGTATGATGGAAGAAAAAAGAGGTGAAGAGCTTAGAAGTTGCCATTAGAACTCAAACAAATAGCATCAAAACGTAGAACTACAAAATACTAAAACTAACTAAAAACAGCAACTAAAAATACTAGAAAATATCTATTAATTCCATTATTCCTCAGACAACATGAAATTCGTCATGTCTCCCTACCTATACTCACGCTTTGAAGTACAAGCAATCAGTTTAATTCCAGTATCATTAAAGCGAAGGATGGATAACATAACTGGAAAAACATCTTCCCGACGATGTCCTGTTCAATGAACTAATGAAATTGACAGATTGTAAAAGAAAACCTTTAGGGATCTTATGACGCAAATATAGCAAAATAACTCCAGAGTGTGAGGTTTTCAAACTGATACCGGTAATTGTAAGAGGGAATCTACAACTGCTGTCAAAAGAGATTCCGCATGAAACGTATGGAGGGGAGGGGGTACAATCTGACATGGTAAACCTTCAAAATTATGGAAATAGCAAAGAATATCAATTTCACTGATCAAAGTCATAGAACTTGAAGAAATAACTTGGAGACTATCTGAAAGCAAGTGAGCAGTATAATCAATTCTTTGTCTGGTACGACACCAGATTTACTCCTTCGGGAACAATATTACTATGCGGCTTAGCCTCCCTGGGCACTTAAATTATAGGTAACATTAAGCAATACTCATATTCCAAAGAAAGGAAACCTTATTCTTTCCCTTGCTTGTTTCCCACAAAAACTATGACTTTGAACATTCAGAACGGATTTAGGATATAGCGTACAATAATAACTCAAAAACTAAATGTTTTCTGATAAGTTGATTAATACAAAACACTATATCCCAGATAAAAAGAATATTCGAAGCAAGTAAGATTATAATTCCCACTTTAGCACTGTCTTCGCGATGTTAATAAAAGCATTCCAGCCTGCCCATTGTATTGAGTCTCCTAGTCGGGGCAATCAACGACATGCACATTAATACTTGATCCCCAATAGTCACTGATTATGATGAAGCTGGTGTCTAGCACATTAATGCTTGGGGTTCTACAAGGGTCACCCTTGTCTCCCTTCTTTTATTTCAATTAATGGTTACATCGCCTGAGGCTTTCAGATTTACAAGAGGTGGCTACAGCTATCCACCTGAACATTTTACCGTCCATAATTTAGCTAACAATGATGCCGCCATAGATATACCACAACTGCAAAACCTCTCATAGAGCTACGACTTCTTTGCGGGTCAAAAAACAATGACTCCAAGCGCTTATATCCGTAGATGTGTCTTTTTTCTATCTTTTATTTTTTACAAATTTAAATGGAATTTTACCATTTGTCGTTTAAAGTATTAAAATATGCATGGGTAGGGAATAAAACCTTTGTGTAAATGAAACGCTACGACACTGATATGCTTTCCATAAGGGAACTGAAACTGCGACTGCGAAAATTTTCCAAAGTTTTGGGGGATTTTCCGGCAAAGTTAAAGCAAATGCATTTAATATCCTCAGGTGGCATCTTGAACGCACGTGGTGAATGAAACTGCCAATACTAAACTCTTCAAGAAATTAAAGCCATTGCAGGTGTTGGCCTCCAGTAGGATTTAGCTAAGTACTCTCTATTTTCCCTGCAACAGACTACAGCTGAGAATTGTCAACGACTCTGTTAATTAAAAACTGAGATGTGTTCCCACATACGAAGTTCCACATTAGCATCAGAATTGGTAAATGACATTACTTTTGTATAACGTGAGAAACACGTCTTTCTTGACAACTGAAAATGTCGGGGTTGTTGTTTACACGATCAAAACGCATTTCAGATTATTCATATCTTTATTAGTTTATAATCAGGACATATGTATATATATATGCAAACCTTAATTCTTTAATGTGAACTAGATATGTAAAACTAGGAACAGAGAATAAGATAGGAGCACGTAATAAAAGTAATTCACGAGATCGGGGACTTCATTAGACGTTTCTAGTTCAGATATTTGATTTCATATCTTCAATTTCTGTATTTATTTGAGTCTCATTCTGGTGAAAAAATGTATTGGCCTAGATTTGCTTCTGATTACTAGTGTTAGTTATGCCATTATAATTCCTTACGTAGTTTCTTTGTTGAAGCAAGAAAGTAAGAACGATGATTGAGTTTTTAAACATTAGTACCCGTCTCACAGGTGCAACATCGTTGTTGACTGATATATGGGGAAGTAAAGATGATTTGTTCTTGGAAGCATCAAATGAGGGCAGTTGACAAAAAAATCCATTATTCGATGTTTATTGGAGTTATGATATTCAATTTCTTCATTTTGAGATTGATTAACGGTTTGCAGTTTAAAATGGATTTATATTTGTTACGTTACTTTGTGCAGTTATCATATGTGAAATTTATTATTTTGTTGTACCTCCTCCTCTTCCCTGGTGAAAAATTCAGGCCACGGACCTGTTTAAAAAAGTGAATCTTAGCTCCATCCTTTCATGAAAAATAGCATGCAGATTAAGAGCTTCATTTAGCCAAGCCCTTGTTGGGGTATGAAGGTACTAAAGAAAGAGTTGAGGAGGGAAGGGCTATGGCTTCGGATATCGCAGACTAATGGTAATATACGCAAAATAAAAGAAAAACTATAAAAAAAGAGGAGGGGAATAAAGGTATCTGGAGCAAAGAGGGAGTAAATGTGTCTGCATGAAACATGGAAGGAGTGCGCAGGCATGCAATAAAAAGGTAACCATGTTCAAGGAGTCTTCAGAAAATGCTCTGTGATCGTCTTATACCAATTGAGATTTATTAAAAAATACATAGAGACAATGCTCCACAAAACCATGTAGACGAAGAGCTATCCTAAACAAACCACTAGTAGATACAGAGTTCAATCTGTAGACACAAGAAAAGGAAAACAAGAATTTCTTGGAGAAACTGCATTTACAAAGCAAGAGATAGAAGAATAGACGTAAAGTAAATATACTAATAACGCCTATGAGCTTCACATCGACAATTACCCCAAAGCTCAAGTCTGCTATTTAGTAATTATCTTGCCATCTATTTTCCGAGAAGTGTAGAGGTATGTCTACTACACGTAGAGCTTTTGCGATTTTTACCGACAGAGCCTAGTGATACTTTTACTCCTTTGCACGGTGAATAACAGTAGAGTTTATTTATTTCTAAAGAATATTATAGAGGGACTGGTTTCTAGTTCAGTCGGAATCATATTGCCCCCTGATTTATGGATTACCTACAAAATCCGCTCGACCACCTCTGCCTCCAAAAGAACGCATTTCAGGGGAGAGATCTCATTTCTATGGTTAGACAAAAGCTAGAAATGGAGCTTCCTTGAACGACAAGAATGGAAACCCTTACATTGCAAGCGTTATAGAACCTGGAGAATACAAGTGAACATGATAGATGCCTGTGATAGAGCTACAATCCTGGACTAATAGAAGTTAAACTTTTACTAAATTTCGGTGAAAATAGAGCAAATCACGTAAGACACTTCTCACATGAAAGGGGTGTCCAGGTCTGGTATCATTTGTTTTCTAGACCTCTCCGCTTTGCAGCAGGGAGGTCTGACATGCAAGTGCCCAAAAAGCTCGTTTTCAAACTGAACAGTATTTTGGAACGGGTGTCGGGGAAACTTTCATATTTCATTGTCCAAAGCTGTAGCTGTGATAAGGTATACTGAATAGGGTCGTGAATCAACTGGCACTTAAAAGCAAGTTGAAGAAGGATATTGCTGTTGTTGTTGATGATGATGATAATGACAATTTAACAATAAAACTAGTAATGATTATGATTGTTATAATTCTGATACTAATGATAACGATGATAAAGAAACAATTAAGTCTTATTCTTTTACCTCAGGAATATCTGCTTGTATTTATATGGATATGTTGCATTAAAGAGAGCATCGCAACAATGGCCGAGTTACTAGCCAGAAAGGATAAGCAAGGGACAGTGTTAGATGCCCTTCATTCAGATTGCCTTAATGGGCTTTGAGCTATGGAAGACAACGACGTTTCACAATAAAGGTTATGAAAAGCATTTATCTTGCTACTCGTTACTGTGCATCGAAGCCGACGTTTTGGCCAATGTAACAGAAGCAATCGCTTTCCTGCCCTCTACCTCCGATCGAGCAAACCATTTTGTGATCGTATCCTTTCTGCACATTTACGAAAGTCAAGATGCTAAGTCTTACGCAGTTTTAATTGACATTTAATCTATCTGTTTATTACGCATAAAGTGAATTGCATGATTTAATCTAAGTTGCCAATATCAATAAGAAATACAACATTGTACATTAAGCTATTGAGACAATACTGTGACAAACAATATCTGAATAGTAGCTCTCAAACTCCATGCTTTGTGAATTATACCTGCTAGTGAATTCAAGTCTCCTCACAAGGCAAATAAGAAATAGGACGATAAGAGGAATGACTTTCTGAGTTCATAGATGATGGAATGCATCACTTCCATCACGTCTATTTCAACACTTTTGATTTTACTCCATTTGTTTTCCTCTTGCCTGATGCAAAACACCATAATACGGAGCTCTTGTCTTAAATATGCCAGATTTTATCTGAAAAGCAAGGATATTTATGTAAACAATGTACCAGGAGCTCCTTCATATATCAGCGACGTGGGAAGCACATTAGAATGTATCAGGCAATGTATGGTATTGCTAAATTGTAAGTCTTTTCAGACCTTCAGGAAGCCTAATGGCAGAATGACATGCAGGTCCCTTGTGTTTGATCTGGATAGAAAAAATGCAACGGCTATAAATTCAGTTGGTTGGCTTCTCTTCGATGCGACTTCTAAACTGATGGAGGTATGTGTATTACCTTTTCACGTAGATTTTGTAATTTCGTATAATTTCTTTATCCAAAATTGCAGAATAACGAATGATGTACCGCAATCAACTTTACTAATATCACTATCACCAAGTCTGCTGCTACGGCTTTCTTCACAAAGTAGACTCATCTTATCAACGTTTTTTATACCTGTTCTCTAAATGTTTTCTCACAATACACCATTTTACCTTGCTCCTTTTCCTTGTTTCAAAAGAGTGATTTTAATATCATAGAAACACTTTGTTTTCTTTCTCAGGTTGGCCCGTATTGTCAAAGCATTACACCTAACCCTTGTGGATTATGTCGCTGTCGAGACACATGTGATGCTTCAAGAAATAAATGCGAATGTTCTACGGGTGCGTGCATCAGTCATATTTCTCTAAGACAATCACTTAATTTTTTAAGATATCTATTTAATAAACGTCGAGTTACAAATGCGGTAACTATGTACCTTCTGTTACGTTTCGGTAATAGCTTTGAATAACACTTTATCAGACTATTGATTCAGCTACAAGCTGTATACAAGGGAGCAGCTTATTTTGGTCTTGTCCTTCCGGCTTCATTGAATTCGCTCCCAATTCACTTCTGTCTCACTTAAATAAAACGACCCCAAAAGCCATCCACGGAATACAGAGCTAATTTGGTACATGCAACTTACCTGATGAGAGTAAAACATATTGCTCGCTTTAGCCATTATATTACAAACGTAAACAGCTGATAAAAAGAGCAAGCTTTATTTAAAACTGTCCGGGTAATAATCCTAATATGTAGAATATCAAAAACTCTTTTAAAATTTGAAAATTTTCCATTTAATTTTTTTTATCCCATTACGGTTACTATGAGAACATCCTATCATCAACTTAAATAGCGCTATATCGCAGTGTTTCCTTTCCATCCGTGGATGACTTTCTAAAGTCGTATTTTATAATGCACAGGTATCTTTCAGGTAGCATGCTTCTATTTTTGTTCCGTATTCGAGTTTTTATTTCAATCATAGCAGTTGCTTTGTCTATACTTCATCCAATGTCAGATAACTTTTTGTAATAACGTTTAACATATAACAGTTGGAAATAGGAAATTGCCAGCACAAAAAGGTACTTCTCTGCTGATATATATGTGCCACCAGCATGAAACTTACTAGGCAAAGCCATGTATATTTTTACTGCTTATCATTTGATAAGGAACTTTCATTAAACTTTCCTTCATTCTTTAGTTACGTTATCTTCATATTAAGTCAAACTGCTTTTCTTCTCGCAACAAAAACCTGACCTTAGAACTTAAAATAGCGTATGTCATCAAAACTTTAGTGTCACAGGTTGTTACTTGTTGGGCCGCGATTTGAGAATGCTGTCTTAGGTTCCGAGAACGAAACGGGTATGAAACATCTTTTGAAAGTAATTTGAGAGCCAAAAGTGAATTGACAACCTCAAAGCAAGCTAAACTCATGCAGGAATCCTTTAAAATTATAGGGGCTGCGAAAAAGAAATATAGAAAACTTTAAAAAATTAATGATATATTATCTAGCATCTTAAAGTACCTACATGCAATAAATATGCTTTGGCACCTTTTCTACGTAAATAATATATGAAATGCTGGATCCTAAGCCTCAGTTTTGAATCTAAACATTTATGAATGTAAGTTGCTACCTGCACTACCTAACATAACAGATTGATGTATAATCTGTACTGGATTATCGCATTCAAGTTTCTCAAAAAGAACTATTCACAATTCAGAAAAGTGGAATCAAAAATGAAAATAAAAGAATCCGAGTTTGCGTCATACTTTACTGTCTGTAGTAGATTTTGAAAGTTCCAAATAATCTTAAATTACTTTAATTATTTTTTAAAATGGTGCTCAAAGTAAGGAGGTAAACGCAAGGCATTTCTGAGAAGTATGAAAATCTTCTGTCATGTATTTATGCTTTGATCCTGAGCAAGGCAAATGCCTTTGACCAACCATTGTGCATATCATTAATACCCTTCTGCTGTTGCTAGAAAGAGAAGAACACGATTATACTCTTCCGTTTAGAAATTCAGGGCATATTGGAGAAACTTTCGGATAACTCCGACATTGAGGATGGGGGTGTCAAAAAGGTTTTATAACGTAATACGTTCGAAGACGTGGCAAATATAAAGTACGGGGCAGGTGTCAATTTCACTACTTGTTGTCATGTTCTTCAATGAAGTATGTCATAAACGGTTTATCATAAAAGTTGTCACAAATAGTTTGCTTAAAAGAAAACAGGTATGCATACAGCTTTCTGAGGCGCCGCGGTTTAGTAAAGAGGCGTAACCAAAGACACTTGAATAAATAGGTTCCCTGGCCTCTAGATGGTTAGGGTAAGATCCCCTGAATTTTCAGTGTGATGTAATGTGTACTTAGTCTTTAATTTCTTCATGCTGCAATAAAAAGTCCCGTGAACATAGGTATAAGTCGTGGAGAAAAATACAAAGAGTTTATTGGGCCAACTGTCATCATACTCACCGACAATCGATCTCAAATCTTCCTAAATGAAAAATAATTAATGTAGGAATGTGGAACTTTACCATCAAAAGACGTGATTAGATGAGGAGTATTACAAAGTTCGAGATATTTTGTGATATTGTCAGGAAAAAGGTTGATACGCTTGCAAGACGTGACTCGAAATGTCTCATAAACGGAAAATGGCCCCCCCAATTTTTAAACATTATCAAGGCTTGAGATTATGTCCTTACAGGCAACCGTGAGAGAAACAGAGATGGAAGATATTCAACAGCAATAATGTATTTCCTACAATTGCATTGATCTGTCACATTTGCAGTTAGACATTTTTATCTTCAAAGATATTTTTGTTCATAAATTTAAAGAGCGTTACAAAGCACTTACGAATTATGGGTAAGAACAAACTGTACTGGTTTTGAGTTAAGCATTTCCAAAAGAAGTTTACTCACAATATACGATAGATCGAATCTGTCCAATGCAGGATGTTGTGATAAAGCTTTCATGAACTATTAAAAGCTTTGGGGAAATTTTGGAAAGTAAAGTGGAAGGAACAGTAGCATTTTTCTTAAAAACAAACAAACAAGTTATTTGTCAAAAAAACCTGAGGTGCAGTTTTACTTACTTTGATAGTTAAGTTCTCTGTGGTTGTGTCCGCCAAATGAAATGATACATTACGCCAACTGGGCTTTGGTAAATTTATTTAATACTTTCCCCAGGAATTAAGAGATACAAGCGTAGCTCCTATTCTGCGACATTATACCCTACGTTGGTCTCTTGAGTTTGAAATACTATTGGGTTAAAAATATCCCTGCAAATAGAGATAGGTAACCTTTCTGATAAATCCTCTGGCTTTACGGTGCCTGCACTTGGATCTGCAGCTATGATTACGAGCTAGTCAGGTTCACTAATTCTAGTTTGCTATTATCGTCACGGGCAAGAGAGCTATTATATCACTCCTCTCCTTGGGCGAGATTTGCACTTTAACTTACTTACTCCTAACCACTTCCTTATTGGCCGAGCATCACCCAATTTGCCTCCAGGGGTATTCTACAAAGCTGATGTTA
>JAAAKL020017197.1:0-10703 GCA_010016065.2 Carybdea cf. marsupialis auct. non (Linnaeus, 1758) | reverse complement strand
TAAATGAATAAATAGATAAATAAATAAATTAGTAAATAAATCAATAAGTAGATAAATAAATAAATGAGTAAATAAATCAATAAATAGATAAATAAATAAATCAATAAATAGATAGATAGATAAGTAAGTTATTAAACAGATAAATCAATAAATAGATAAATAAATAAATAAATGGATACATAAACAAATAGATAGATAAATAAATAAGTAAATAAATCAGTAAATAGAAAGATAAAAAAATAAGTAAATAAATAAATAGATAATTTAATAAGCAAATACATAAATAAATAAAGAAATAAATAAATAAGTAAATAAGTAAATAACTAAGACAAGGATTTCCGTGTTGACTTAATTCGTTATAGTGTAAGTGCTGCTTCTTCACGTTGGTTTGCGGCTATCCGAGCGGAGTAAAATATCACCCGATATGCAAGTATTCTGGTCAAGTGTAACTCAGGCGTGAAAGCCGTACTGTTGTCTCCATGCTCTATAACATTTTTGCAAGTAGTAGTCATAGACAGGGGTTTTAATTTCCCTCTTAGGTTGGAGAGACATACAAGCTGGAAGTTTTCCATGCCGAAAGATACCCTTGCCATTCGGAATTTTTCTTCTATGCAAGTGGAGTTACTTTCGTATCGGAAGAAACTCAGAAAGCCTCTACTCCTAGCTTGGATTATGTATCACATGTCAAAGAGGACATACATAACAATAGTATTGTAGCAGAATTTACAATATCAGATGCATTTTCACAAGGTATATTACGTTTTTAAGAAAGTTTGGTGGTCTTTATGTCTTTGTAAGCACTAATGTGGATAAAAATAGATTTCTTGACTATTGCAAGCAAGAAAAACTTCTAAATTCTTTTTGGGCTTACAACCTACTCATGCATGGTACGAAGAATTGTTGTTTCAGGGGAGACGTAAACAAGAGTTCTAAATGAGCACGGTAGCCATGCTTTAAATTGAATATGTAGAATCAGATTGACTTTCAACCGTGTCAATATTTATTTGTATGTGTGTTTGTTTGTGTATTTGTCTAATACCAAGTCCTGTCTGGTCAAGATTAATAATTTTCTTAGGTACTAAGTTAAAACCTTCGGGAAACCAAGAGATTTTTAAAATCTGCCTGTATTTCAATTTTAGGCCTTGAAGTATTTGTTACTGTATTGAAGAGTCATTACATGCCATGGAAAATGTGAACTTTGAGACTTCTACCCCTCCAGTTCACGCCTCAGGAACGATTAAAGCATCTTTTCCCCTTCCGCTTCTTCAATCCTTTCTTAATTCGTTATAGTCTCCTAGTATATTAAAATTGTCAGAAGACGGAGAGCACACAACTCATAATGAAAAAACATCTAAATGTTCTGTGAGTATTTTCTTATTACTGACATAATCAGACGTAAATCGAAATAGATACAATTGCACGAAGCATAGAGAAACCTTCACCATTATAGGAGGAGTTATGTAGACTGATTTTATAAAGTGCACAGGAGTATTTAAATGTGGCGTAAAAATTTTGAATTAAATGAAAACTTCCACAAATTAATGGCCATACTGCAGTCTTTTTGTTGATAGTCAAACTTTGAGAACGATATCTTGAACGAGCGTCGAAGATACGCCCTATCAAAGTTGCAAACATACCTATCAAAACCTATCATTGAACTGTGGAAGATTGATAGTATTTTCTTAGCGACATTTAAAGAGATTATTGGTACTACAAAACGTGAAAATAGTTGTCAAATTTGTCTTTATCTTTTGTCCGCCTTTTGGTGGCATTTCTGTAATTCTTTGTACTTATTGTCCATTTTCCAAATTCTCGTATCCATGCTTTCCGTTAAATTTGCTGAGTGCAACTCGGATGAAATTCAGCACGAAGAAAGCTTTTCAGTCGCTTACTATGAATGGGAGAAGGATGAGATTTGCCGGGCTCTGTTATCGCAGTAAGGATGAACTTATTTCGTCGCTGCTATATTGAACCCTAGCACATTGTTATACAAGTGTTGGTCGCCCGTCTAAAACGTTTATAGATATGCTAAGCGGGGATGCTGGTTTGAAAAAACCCAGCAGAACTCAAGATAGCAATGCAGGATAGGAACGACTGGAGACGAAGAGTCAAATTGAACCGGGCAATCCTCCCCATCCGATGATGATGACTGTGAATGGGTTGTTTCTGGCTATTCACAGCATTTGCTCAACGGTCGTGTCTTGTAGTGGGAATGAGACTCAAATCCGATACTTTCTGTACAGATTTTAATAGTTTGGTTATCACTTTGTAAACTAACATTGTTTTAGAAGCCTTTGATTGTAAACACCAGACTGAGCACTCTTCTCTGTTTAATGTAACGGGGGATAACAAAAGGGCCGTGAAGATAATTTTCATAGCTTTCCAAAAACGACGGGATCATAATAAAATGAACCTTTGCGCTTTAAGTAGTTAATCCTATGAAATAGACGATCAGTGTACTCGTCCGTCATGTTTTCATAGGTACGTTTTCAATAAACCAGAAATTTTCATAAAATTATGTGCACGTTTGTGTTTTGGGCGGGGAAAGTGGCTATTAAATAGCGTTTGAAGCTGTTTATAACTTTCTTAACTTGTGGTACTATGATTAATTATCATTTGGGAGGAAAATTTTCAAATCATGCAGTTTAACTACCCCCATCCATGAAAGCGTAAAAAACTACGCCTTTAAGGTCAAAATTGATATGGTACCGGAGAATTTGGAAACACCGCTGGAATACCGCAGGCTCCTTTTCATATTAAAAGTGCCATTTTACGTGAGAGTCAGAAGTGTAGTGACGCAATATCTAAACAATAGACATCCCAAATTTCTCTTTCTCGTCGATATCGGTAGTTTAGTGGTGAAGCATTGTCATTTGCGCAACTGCGGAGAGCGTGGGTTCGATTCCTCGTGTTTCCACGACTATATACCATCGAGATTTTTTAACACTGATGTCTACTTCAGTCATAACAAATGGTGACCTAAGACAAGAACACTCTCCTGTAAACACGACGTAGCGTTGGCTCTACAAACTCACACACTCTCCCTAACCCACAACGTCTGCACTTCACCTCACAACTCCCTGGAGTCACTTAGAGAGACCCACAACCTCTGGGGCCTCATGTCTTCACGTCTAGCAGGGGAAGGGCCGTGTAGTGACGCAATATCTAAACAATAGACATCCCAAATGTTTTTCTCTTGTTTGTATGTGACCATAGTTTAGTGGCAAAGCGTCGCCGTTGCGCAACTACGGAGACCGTGGGTTCGATTCCCCGTGGTCCCTCGAATTTTCACCATCGACATTTTATAGCACTGTGGACATTCAGTCATTACAGAAGCACTATACTGAACAGTTCAAGATATTTATGCTCCGTTTATTTTTATAAATGATGTACCTATAACGGTTTAAAGGCCTAATAAGCCTCTTTGCATTTTCGTGTTTCTTTTAGGCCCTTATAGGATTGACATCATATCTGGAAATGAAGAAAGCAAATTCCAGCTGAAACCAAACGATACAGCTTCCAGAGTTCTTGCATCAGTTGTACCTGCAGGGGAAGCACTTACTACTTTCGTTTTAAATGGGGAAACTATCATACTTTGTCCAAACGACACAAATGTTACCAAAACGGAGGCAACCGT
This sequence comes from Carybdea cf. marsupialis auct. non (Linnaeus, 1758), assembly GCA_010016065.2. Classification (NCBI taxonomy): domain Eukaryota; kingdom Metazoa; phylum Cnidaria; class Cubozoa; order Carybdeida; family Carybdeidae; genus Carybdea; species Carybdea cf. marsupialis auct. non (Linnaeus, 1758). The sequence continues at coordinate 7,066 of JAAAKL020017197.1, read as the reverse complement.
CCCCGTTGATAATTTTCTTACTCCGGTAACGACTGGCTCGGCTCTTCTTACCCTGGGCAACAACCTTGATTTCGAGAAAACCAAAGTTTATCTTATCAGACTTGTTGTGACAGACACGTCATCTGGAAGCAAGGGGAACATTACTGTCAAGGTAACGTAATTTGTTCTTATCTGCATAATAGCGTATCTTTTCGCCTGTATTTTATGCCATTCGCTAAACCTGACAGTCTGTTTATGACGAATCTGCAAACCGCCCCACCATCCATCCAAACAAAGTAATTACAAGCTGACAAAACAATAAACTAGCCCCCAGGCTCCTAAAAGCGTAATCATGAGCCCCTAGTGGTATCGCTGATTATACTTCGACGGATCGGTTGTATCATGAAGTAATGTTCTATGAAACACGCATAAAACCCAGCAAATTTGTTTAAAGGTACAATTTTTCGATGCCATAACCTCGACTGGTATTTCAGGGAAGTCTCACTTGCTGCTTCTCCGGCAAATCTCAGGGCCGGAATCGGTTCACTTCTATTAATTCCACATTACAGACTAAACATGCCTAATGAAACGTCATAGTGTAAATAGTAACATGGTTAAATGGCTTGACCATATAAGAATGTCAAGTTTTAACATTAGCCGTTGTTTCAGAGCAACGTAAACGCAGGTAGTTTTTACAGCGCAGAGCATGTTACCAAAAGTCTTGAAGGATGTTATCCTGTCCCATAAAACTAGTAATGTAATTTATGAATTTTTGTGCCTGTGCAAATCAAGGTACGTCGGGAGAACTACTAAAAGACTTTCAGACAGAATATCGCAACACATTCCTTCAGTGCTCAGAAATGGCACGGAAAAACGCCAGCAGCCCGAACGAAAATAAAAAAGAAACAAGGATCAAGTCAATTGTGACTCGGCAATTGACGCACATATACTATCCAATCCCGAATGCTCCTTGGCGTATACGAACGATTGCTTCGAAGTGCTAGCAAAAGCCAGATCGGCCCTACACTTGAAAGTACTAGAGGCAGTATACATAAAAACTCAAAGTCTTTCACTTTGTCGCCAGAAGGAATTTGTGTTTCCTTTGGAATTGTTTTAGATCGGAGTGCCATTCTTCGCTTTGTTTATGTACTTTCCAATCATGGTTCGTTTAGGCCTTAGTTCGATCCTTTCCTCTGTTGTTGGCTATCCTTTTTCTTATTTAGTAATATCGCTCTTGCACGGAACCAGACTGATGAGAGTGCAACGAAACGCGTCTCTGGTTGACAAGTGATTCCGCTATTTAAAGTAATCTACAAATTTAGTAGTGCCAAACATCTCTTTAAGTTAAGTTTTAAATACATACCGTACAAATAGAAAATGTGTCAGTACCAGGGGGCTAATAAGAACTGTTGTTGTTTTTGTTTGAATGGTTAAATGCTGTCATCTTATTTCTGCTCAGCTCCTTAAGACACTTATAGTTGATCAAGAAGAACACACTATAAAGGAAATAATGTGTAAATAGAGATTATTGTGTTTCATAATCTCTGGTGTAAACAACGTTTTGCACACTTCTAACTTGCTTATTTATATTGCAAATATTACTACGAACCCTGCTTTGTCAGATCGTTTTACTTTGATTGGCACTATTCTTCACAACTTCACAGGTATTTCTTCAAGATGTGAACGACAACTGCCCATATCTTCCCGACATTACGTATACATTCTTTCCAAAGCCGCCGCTACAACTTGGATCCCTGTTTACCGTGCAAGCAACGGACAGGGACTCAGGGGAAAACGGGAAAATAACGTATTATAGCAGTGCTGTCGTAAGAGCTATGTAAGTTTATGTATGACAGTTTTTGTTAAGGAGGTATTTGGCATTGCAGTTGCATTCGTCTTTTATTCGTTTTCAAATGATAAAAGTATGGAGGCATTTTTTCTGTGTGGGGCAACATGAAAATGTTTTAACAGGGTACTTCGGAGGTATTAAATAGCGATGTTGCATTTTGTATCTGCTGCAGGGCGCCGAAGACCTCATCCATTAAGCACGGCATAAAAGGGTGGTTTGAACCGATAAGCTTAAAAACTGTGGTTTTTGCTGATATTTTTCACATACCCCACAAATAATGCTTCAGTCCTTCGAAGGCAGCTATAATATGTGTGTACCCTATGTTTGGGTTCTATTGTTTTCATCGATCTGGCATCGCTATGCGCCTAAAGTGCTTGTAATTGACCTTAGTATTAACGATGCCAATGTTGAGATGATCAATGGCATGTATCAGCATAGTGTCGTGCATTTCGGGCCGCTTTAATTGAACTCTCAACAAAACTAACCCCTGCTACACGTTGACCTGCGTTTACCCGAAATCTTCGCTGCAAGCAATTACAACTATATGACGTCACATATCAACAGTTTCGGAAATAGTAAGATTTGACTCAGGCAACCTTGGAGTAGGCAGCTTCGCATATATCAAACCGGGAGTGTTCGTTTGAATTTCAAAAGTCTCTGGTCAACACTCTGTTCATATTCCTTGGTTCCTTACGTTGGGAACCAGCCTCAAACAAGAAAGTTTTGTTAGAGAGATCTAAAACTTTGAAAGCTGATATCTCAGTGTTAGGAAAAGGTATCACTCTCAATATTGGCTATTGAGTATTTTTTCCATAATTCAAACATTTTCAAAATCGTGACGTCACACTTTCCCACCATATTGGATGTAGCTAATTACTGTTTTCACATTTTGCCAGTTACATCAACACTTTTCATCTTTAAAAAGCGTTTCAGAGTCTGGGTCACGCAAATATGACCAGCTTATTATCCCTAGCGGTTCAATCCTCATTAGAACAGTCGTTCCCAGCTTTTAACCACTATCCAAACTGCGTTTGTAGATTCCCAAGACTTTTGGGCCGAGTAAATGTGTTGCTATGTTAATACTAATATGCCTCTGAATCTATGTAAGTATCATTATCATCATCATCACCATCATCATCATCATCATCATCATCATTATTATCATCATCGTCATCATCAATGAGAAAGAGGAAAAGAAAGCCTGAAATTGCTGCCATTTAAGTAATTATATACAAACAGGGTTGTTTTTGGCTCGCATCCACGCTTTTGTAATAGCAGCAGTAGCAGCAGCATGGTCATCATCATCATCATCATCATCATCGTCAGCATTGTCATCATCATCAGCAACAGTAGCATCTGAGAAGTCCTTTGTTTGTTATTAAAGGACTAATGAAACGATACACAGGAATGTAGTCCAAGGAAACTGCATTATTTCTACCAAAAGAAAACACTAATTACCTCTTAGAATTCGGTCATTAGCCAGGACTATGCTTCTTAGCGCGTGCTAACAAAGAGATTACAAACTTCAGAGGCTGTTAAAATGCTGACGATCACTGAGCAGGATACACGATCTATTGATGGCTCATTTATCTAGTGTACTATCAACTTCATCGGCGATTTTAATATTTTAAGCTGCCTATATCTTGCAGCAAACAACAGTAAATATCACAAACACAAATTTTCTTGCCTTGGTAAAAGAATCAGCTACTAAATGCTTATTATCCTTTGCTTCCTCGTTTTACAATAGTAAAACACCGAGAAGAATGGCTGTGATATTATGACGATTTCTTTACTGTGGAATTGTAATCTTATCCTATTTCCTCTGTGTGACGGAATACCTAAAACCACAGAAAAAATGTCATACCTATTCCTAACATGTGTGAAGGTGTTGATGTGTACAATTTTGACCATCACCTGGCTGAAAAGTGTCTGTAGAGTGGAGGAGATGTCTACATTTGTAAAGTGCATCTGTTACGCTCCCACGTTAGATGATTAAAAGGTGCTAATGCGCAACCTAGCCCATGCTTTACTATCTTTTGTCAGCTTATATAATTGTTTTCACGGTGAAGTTAAATGATGTTTTTAAAGCTAACTCTCACATCCTGGTGCAAAGGGTGGGAAAGTGGCACGACATAGTTCTATTTGCGTCTGAACAGCTGATTTTCCTCTTTGTCTTCTTCGTTGCCTTGTTAAATAATCTTAAGCGCAGGTGGTACGAGCCCTGCCTTAGATATCGAATACCTCCACTTGATTACAGTTAGAGGTGGTAGGATTCACGCAGCCTTCCATCCTTCATTTGATAATGCCGGTGTAGATGGTCAAGATTTAACCTGGAAGAGACAGGAGTGGTGCCCACCTTACCACAACTGAGGCAGCAGCTGACAAAAGAGTGACGACATTTGTTACCTATGACAACAGTCAACCATCTTTTTTTTCCTCCTTATGATTCTTACGAAGTTCAGAAAGTATGGCGGTCGAGTGGTTATGAGCTAGAGGGAGGCCATGCTGGTACGGAATGAGAAAGTTATGCAACAGATGCAATCAAGGAAGCCAAAATTTCCAAACTTTGAATGCATTTATGCGGTATGCAGTCTGAAAAATGGAAGAGTATGATATCAAGATAGGTAAATTTGCCTGGCAATCTCTGATCACACCTCACGATAAGCACGAGCATCCCCAAGGTACGCTACCTTCGTAGGACACCAAATTCCGCCTTTGCCGCCGAAACTTTCACCAATGCAGTTCATCACCCTGAAGTAGGGCAGGCCTATCCGCCTGCTTTTTGCAGTTGTTGACGGTCTGCCGCCAGATAATACCTTGAATCTCTGGTTTCAATGATTTCGTGGATGTGCCTAAATAACTATCAGATGCTCCAGGAAATGCTCTCTTGCCTCATCCTTGAGCCCTGTGACCCTCGTTTTGCGCAGAATCCTTGTCTTCCTTCTCCATGCTACTCTGTTTTGTGCACGAGAAGCAGCTACATTCATCGCCCTTCAGAACTATCCCCTACTTTTCTCTCGGTCTTCCCCTTTCCCCTCTTCCTATCACGCTGAACTCCGTTGTTGCTTTGGTCGGATGTCTGCTGTCTCAGTGGTGTACAGGCCTAAATCTGGCTAATCTTCGAGACCTTGCCACTTCTTGAATTGGGGCTACATCAACGTTTGCCCGTATCTTTTCAATTCTTTTTCTGTTTGCCCTGTCTGCATGAATACATGCATTACTTCCACGTGCAGCTTTTGCTCGCCTCCTTCGTGTGATGCCTAGGAATTGGACCCGTATAGAATTACCGAGTTGATTACCGAAGCGCACACTTAAAGTTCGATTTTAATGGGGCATCTCTTTGTCAAAAAGCTAATACTCTACCAAATGCCCACCAAAAATGAAACGCATCTGGTACGCTTTGCAGAAACATTGTGACAATCATCTCACAATTATGCACTTACTCAGCAATTTTGTAGCTTCCTGTGACAATGACCTGCATTTATAATTTTCCTGTTGCATTCCTCGTCATTGCAACTACTCCTGGCATTTACTAGCTGTAGCAGTGACCTTCTCTCAGCCTGAAGTTATGTAACCGCCATGTTTTATGGATATCACATGCAAAGTCATTCAGTTTGCCGTGTGTCATAAGACTTGTGTAGAGACCGTACGATCAAATGAAGATTGTCTTGCAACATTGGGTCAAGACTTGCAAAACAACAATTCTTTTTCCTTTCTTCATAATCTTCACATGTGGCAGCAACAATTTCCAAACACTTCATACCACAATTGGATTCCCAGCCCTTTTAAATGAGTATATCGGTATTTCCTACTGTCTTAATATCTCAACTAGTAAAGGATAAATCAAAAAAACAATTCCACAATAGTACTCATTTTAATATCTAAGATGGTGGCCACATACGATGTATTTTCAAGAGTGAATTAAACCGAACTAAAAATCGTTACTGTAACCATGTGCCGAGTTTCATGCTTTGAATTAGAGCGGTATAGATCTAATCAATAATTGCATATGATAAGTCCTTTGCATCGATTCTTTCCCCTGACCATCAACAGTTACACAGTTGTTACAGTCTTAAACATTGTAGGTTTTGCGTGCTAGGTTTCAAACGTAATTTCTAATTTCACGCACATGACCTAAGACCAGCGGTGTTTATCAAGAAGCACCTTTGTTTATTTTAACTGACGTAAGACAGGATTCGACCCACATCTTGGAGAGAACATAAACAAGCACGACCGCACCACGCAACATTGATTGAGTTGATGTGTGATCTTATTGTCAGGTTGTAACTAAAAGACGAAACAGTTGCTCTGAAAAAACAACATTGGATTGTTGCTGTTTTGAAATCATGCATCTAGATTCAATTCATAGTTTTAATCAATTACTAATAGCAGTTTTAGCAATAATGTTTTTCCAATACACCCCTCCCCCTTACGAATTAAAATATTTGCCTCTCTGTACTGTTACAACACCAGTAGTAGTAGCGGTAGTAATAGCAGTAGTAGGAGCACCGGCAGTAATAGGAGCAGAGACAGTACTGTTATATTACTACTAGTAGTAATAATTTCAGCACCGGCAGTAGTAGTAGCAGTGGTAAGTGGAGGAGGATGAGAAGAAAAAGGAGAAGAAGTAACTGTGTCAATAGTAGTTATAGCTGTAATACTAATAGTTGTAACAATGTTGGCAGTTGTAGAAGTAGTAGTAGTGCTAGAAGCAGAAACGGCAGTAATACCAGTAGTACTACAAATGGAAGCAGTGTCAGCAGAATCAACAGCTGGGACACTTGGCAGTAGTTGCTATAGGAGTAATAGTGGCGGGAGTAATGTTGATAGTAGTAGTATCATCAGGGTAAAGCGGCGTCTAGCCCTTATACATATCTCCTGTTCACTGAAATGTCAATTTTGTTAATTGTCCAAGTATGGTTAGTTTTAATGGCAGTTTTTTGAAGACACGAATCTCGTCATTTTACCATAACTTGTAGTTATCGGTAAGGAAAACTGGATTGGAAGTGAATGCAACGAACAATACGTTGTCCTGCTTAGATTCCTACTTCATAAGATTGAGTTAGCGATAACTGTGATTGCAATTTTACAAGTTTTAATAATTTCAAGCGTTTACTGCTGCCACTACTACTACTACTACTACTACTACTACTACTGTTATTACCACTACTACTACTACTACTACTACTACTACTACTACTACTACTACTACTACTACTACTACTACCACTACTACTA
>JAAAKL020017196.1:0-10703 GCA_010016065.2 Carybdea cf. marsupialis auct. non (Linnaeus, 1758) | reverse complement strand
CTTGGAATAGGCTGTTTCCCAAAGTAGCAGACCTGTAGTGTATATAGTGTTTAAACTAGAGGCGTTTGAATCTAAAAAATCTCTGGTCAAAACTCTGTTGATATTCCTTGGTTCCTTAAGTTAGGAAACAATAGGGTTTTGTTAAAGAGATTCAAAATTTTAATACCTGGTATCTCCGGCTTGGGAAAGCGCAACACTCTCAATTTTGGTCATTGAAGTTCTCACTAATAGGATAACATGAAAATTGAGTTTTTCCCCTTAATTCAAAAATGCTCAAAATCGTAACGTCACACTTTGCCACCGCATAGCTTTGTTAGAAGATGTAACTTGGTAGCTACCTACTGTGCTACCTCGTGTATCATTAGCTTGAGCTTCATTTTGGAGGAGCAGGAAAGGAAGGAAGGCTATACAGAGTTCAGCTCGATTATCTCGTACTCTTTGTTTCCCTGGGCAACGAAGACATGTGAAGGAGCGGAAATTTCATGATTTATGGTTATGAATCACAGAATTTGAGGCCCCGATAATGCTTCCATTATGTTAATTATCATTATCAGTTTACGGAGAACTTGTCAACTAAAAGTTGTGAGATCTTCGCAAAGATTCCTTCAGACTACCTCAACATGCGTCAGTCCTACCATGTTTACCGTTATCAGGTAGGCTATGGCTTTCACAGGGTCAGAGACACAAGACTTCCTCTTTCTCTTACCGTAGACACCTCCTCTTGGCAAACTTCCGTTTCGCACGTTTCCGCTCTGCAGGTTTCCGCGACGAAAGCTTCGGCTTTGCGAGCTTTGATTTTGCAAACTTCCGCTTCCCCTTTGCGAACATCTGCTTTGTAAGCTATGCATCAATAAATCTTTTATCAAAAAGTGTCTTAGTGCCTTAGTGCCTTCTCCTATTTGCCTAGTTTATCATCTATTTGCTACCAGGATGCATATTTTTGCTGCATACATAGTTAATTGCTACACAATGTGACTTTCCACCAATAAAGAGTATAATAATCATAGGTGGATGCTAGGCATTGATTTAATTTTATTTATTTCCTAATTTAGGAGTCAAACAGGCGCAAAAGTCGATGAGAAAGGTAAGCATCAAAAGCCCTTTCTGTCAGTAATTATGAGGGCATTATATACAGTTAAACGTGCATAGCCTAGCGTTTTTACATTTTTTTTCTTCTTCTCTTCTTATATCATTAAACTTTTGTCAGTTCTTATGACTAAAAGAGGGGTCGTGTAGTGGAAAAATATGCTACTCTGAATACAGAGGTTCGTATCCACCTCGATCGGGGTTTGCTACTCAGCATTTTTTTATTAATAGCTTGTGCAGTGGGTCTCTTATATTTAAGGTTTGAGGATGAGGCTCCCTGTGTTTATAATAAATCAATATAGTACCCTATACTGTTGAGTGGCTTTTGGCCATGATCTGGGTCGGTGGTGATTTATTGGTATTCATGATTCTAGTTGGCATGATCAGTTATTAAAGATCTATTCACTTTGAAATAGAATTATTAATGCAATGTTTAAGATGTTATAATAACAATTACAAAATTTACCTTGATACCGAATTTCTGGTAATGATGGAATAACTGTTTTAAAACACTGTTTCATGAATTAAGTCGAGTCAAAATACCAACACGTAAAGTAACTTTGTGTACGATGCAAAAGATATTTTCAGAAACGATATATTTTGACCATATTTGCCGACCATACTAACAACTTACAGAAAATTGTACAACACTTGTAATGTTACTCCAGCTGCAATCATAGAACTAAAATAGTTGGGTGTTTTGGAAGTAGATGAATTTAAAATTAATGTGCAGTTGAGAAATAGGCCTGGAATATTTTAGTGCAGGAATTAATTCATACATCAATCTGATAAAGGATTCGAATTTTCACTGTATTCTGTAAATGGAGTGATTCCTACTCTGTGACGATTTAGAAAGGAACTTCAAAATTTAAGTAACAAGTTTGATCTATTTTGCAACTGATGGAAATGTAGCCAATAATTTATCATGATTTTTTTATACTTTTCAATCGTTAATTTAAATATCTTCGCGTGATCAGTACTTTCGTTTAAGATCAGAAAGTGGATATGAAATATTCCGGTTTGGGTAACCTTAAAGAAATTGAAAACTCTACAAGAGTAATTTGTCAATTTTTTTCCACCTTAAGCATATCTATAATGAAAATCGTAAGTAAAAAAATTTTTTTATTCCCTGTTTACCAAATTAATGCAATTTTTCGCAGGTGATGGATCTTATGGCTCCTTTCAATACAAGTGTATTACGCTTTGAAGAGGTTAATTATGGAGATACACAATATTTTATAAACGATGGAGCCCCTGGAGCCGCTTTGTTGACCAAGGATGAAACGTACTTTTATTACCATCATACTAAAGGTAACATTGTTTGTATCTCATATAATATTGTACCAAGAAAGGAAAGGTTATCGTAAAGCAAAAAGGGATTATTTTATGATTTTAATGAGCGTGGTTACTATGCTTAATACAATTTAAACTGGAAAAGAACACCTTACAATACGTCAACAGTCTAAGAGGTGTTATCGCTTCTACTTGAAAGATGAAACACACACAAAATTTGCACTGGACAAGTTTGACCTTCCTTCTAGTCGAGATTTTATAAATTGAAACCTTCATGAAAATTCACAATGAGAAAATGTTTTAAAAGTTGAGTGATCTCCTAAATTTCAATTCATCTCATCTCAGTCAGATGATCTAAAGTAATTCACATAAACATTTTATGAACTGAGAAGCTAACTAGAAATAACTTAACTAAGTTATTTTGTTAATTGGAACACAGTCAGAAAATATATTGCGTATCCTTGTGGTGGACCTACTATAATGAACTACCATTATCAAAATATTATTTGAGAAAAGCAGCAAGAATAAATGAACTTAAAACTATTTTATTTCACCCCGTTAAGAACGAAAAGAAAACCCCCTTTATTTTCTTCGTCCAAAACGATTAGGAGTGAGGTTATTTAAACCTTTAAGAAGACACATCGCCCTTTCATTTCATAATCGTACATTCTTTGACAGTTGGCCTTGAACATACTTGCATTGGTTGCGAGTGTTTATGTTTTACAATCTACTCAGCAATAGTTGGTTTCAATATTTCCTAATTCTTTCTTCCACTATTACGTAACTTTCTTTCTACCGCGCGTGGGCATTCTCTTCTTCCGCTCATCAGTCAAACATCAAGCATATTTTCTGGTTCCTGAGTTTCTCTCAAGTCACTGGAAGTATGATGGTCACTATATGTAGTATGTAGTGCCCACCGCTTTAATGAAGCATCACTGTCTTGTATCAATTTCTTATCTATAGTTCGTAAATATAGGAACACGGTGAATTTGAAAATATACATAATTGGTCAAACCGCTAATTTAGGTATAAAAAGATGCATTTCTATGTATGAAGTCAGTTTGTATTCACACAATATATCAATGCCAAAGTTTATAGATAATAGTATGATAAATCTCTGTAAAACTTATCAAGTTGTGTTATATGATTTAGTCTGATTGTTTGATAGTATCTTATTCTTACAGGAGACTCACAAGGTGTGTTATATGATTTTAGTCTGATTGTTTTAAGTATTTTTTGTTTACAGGAGACTCAATGAGTATTGTCAATCCTGACGAGTTGAACCTGGCATCTGCAGTCTGGGCATCTGTAGCCTACGTACTTGCAGATATGGATAAGAGGCTACCCTGGGGACAAATTTTAAAGAAACATAATAAGAAGATAAATACGTAAACAACATTGCTACAACAATACATATGCATATTCTGTTAACTCTGGTCAATAAGGAGAAAATACGGTATCGTTATATGTCCAGTATTCACATGACATTCTTTTATATCACAAACACTAATGGCTTCTACAAGAGCATTAACATGTATTCTTGAAGAGTCCTTCAAAGTTTTGTCAGCAAGACTTAGAGATTAAGTCTTATCCTATATCTTCAAATTGTATGAAACAAATTGTAAGGCCCTATTACGAATCTTCCCATTTACGAAATACATACAATGCTACAAGCATGAGAAGAAGAAATACTCTGTTGACTATTTCTTTGCTTTGAAACCAGAATTCAAATATGCATAATTGAAAACCCTCTTCAAATAGAAGTAGAAAGGAATAAGATAAACAGAATAATGTTAAAAAGGAGAAAAAGAGGATCCGGAGTAGGACTTTGAAAATATAAGGAAGGAAGTACACTTCTTATCGAGAGGTCTTAACTCCATCTCTACATCTAAATCTCTAAACGTGTGTACATCTACAAAAGATGTGTTTTGACCATTTCTGATTTCAGCTTGAATTTGATAACTTTCAGCTTCTGCGAAGATTGTCCTCATGCAGTTTAATATAAAGATTGTTTTGAAAAAAGATGGAACCAACGACTTTAAAAGGAGATGTATTCTCAGCTGTGCATCAAATAATCACCCTTCCTTCACTACTTCCATATATATATTCAGGGAGGCATCTTCTTCAGTGACGTGCTGAGCAAGTTTGAAAGAATCAGCTGCCCTGGGCCTTTATCTCAGCGCCTTGGGAAGGTCAATTCTAACATCGGTTGTAACATCGTTTTTAGGTACTTTTCTATGATATCCATGATCCTAGGACGGCCTTGGCGTCCTTGATTTCACAAAAATGTCAAACTTAATTGCACAAAAAAATAAGACTGCGTTGAGTAATAAATTCATATTTCTAATCGTTTCCAACGATAATCATGAGGCGATAAAGTAAAAACTTTCTAATAGATTATATAAAAGAGGAGGAAGTGCTAACACGTTGTCGAATGTTACACCTGCTCAGTGACCGGTTTTCTTTCACCCATGTTATTGAAAATGTTTAATTTGTACAAAAATTTCCTCTGCCGGTTGAGCGCCGGTTTCTTTGTTTTGATAATTGCAACTGCCAGAACGGCACGAGCAGACGGAGTAAATGCTTTAGTTAATACACGAAAAGGAGTCCGTCTTGATAGTTGTTAGCACATACCTGTCTTCCAATCAGGTGTCGCCAATCACTTATTGCTTTTAAGAACTGCAATCCTTGCTTTGCATGCAAGAGTGGCTAAAGATTTCGACACTTTGCTGCATTTTGTTTTATTGTTGTTACGCCTTCTACGATTCTCTATTAACAATTCTAAGACGTACCACCTATTCATTTCTTTTACTGGACCCTTGTGTTAGTTTGTACGTGTATATGTTGACAAGACTCTTAATTCCTCAAGCTCTCATATCTGCGACTGTCTGCTGGTTTTTATTCTCTATATTTGTCCATGATAATTCTTTGTGCTTAGTACTTCTGCTTGATCAACAAGATTTAATTCGTTACAAGGTGACATGGCGATTTTTTACATTTCGTGACTCTGCAACGAATTAATCAGTTCTAATGAGAGCAAGGCAAAGGAGGGTTGAACAGAGAATTATACAACAAGCAAACCTGCAATTCAATGAAAATCTATTTTGTATACATACACTGTAACGAGAAAACGTAAACATGATTTGTCAATTTACGTTGGACAGCCCATGTTATATAGTTTTGATTGAAGTGAAGTCAGATAGATATAATGATATGTAAGATTTATTGAGAGAGGTTGGACGTGTGTTTTCATGTCAAGGGTTGAAATCCGATATACCTGCAACTCCCCGCTGCCTTACGAGGTCCTGGTGTTTACCGATAAGCCTATAACGAAGGGTTTTTCTTCTATCATTACCTTAGCAGTAAGGATTTATGGTACATCCTGCAGAGCCTTTTCAAGTGGAAGGATTTTGAAGTCCTTAGATCTAAACCTGATAAATTATTAATGGTACAATTCATACGTTTAAATCTTGTGGGGATCTGTATTATCCTCTGCCCTTGACCTGAAATATATCCTGAATTATTAACAGAAGGAATGTGTGTTGACAACTCGAAGTTAGATTAAATTATCATTAAGGAGCGAGAGAAGGTTAAAATCATGCAGGAAAGCCAGTTAATATTTCTAAAGTGCTAGCCTTTTATTTAAATTTAGGAGTTTTAATAAAATATTGAGGGAGTTCTTTTGGTTAGAGTCAAGAGCAATGGTTTTCAGCCATGTAAACTGTTAGGTTTTTACCTATCCTAATTTCTAGCATCAACATCTCTCATACTTTCAAAGGCTGGTCACTGTCCATCTCATGTCTTTTAACTTCAGTTGTAAGTAACTCCTGCACAAATCATTTGCATGTTTGATAGTAAAAGAGATGACATAGTTTTGCTTGATTTCTTAAAAAAGAGTACAAATCCTTGACGCAATCCCATCTTATCTCTTAAAACATCACATTTAAAGACTACTTTGACAAAGAAGAGCCATTTCTTGAACAAACTTTGAATAGAAATGATAAACATAAGCTACCACTAAAAGCTTTCTCAATTCAAATGACCTCTTCTGCACCAGTTCTCCTTGGTCAAGTTTTAACAATGTTTACGAAATAGTTTGACCACAACCAAAATCTTAGAGGGCTTAAAAGCAGTCACGGGTTCATAACTGAGAGTTAAGTACTGAGTTTGTAAAATTGGTATTGGGCGCAACAATGTATACCATAGCCTTTAAACTAGAAAGTAACGCCGATACATGCCAAAGTAGGTTCAAGTCGTTGTAACAAATCTGTGTTGATAGGTCAAAATGAATGTCTCATGGATAAAAATCAGGTTACGATATTCTGATAGATTTATAAGCACATCATTTGTCGCATTATTGTGTAATATTAGAGAACGTGTAAACCAAGAGAAACGCCCACAAAGGAGGTGGGAGAGATGTGGGGGCTTTGCTTTATTTGTAGTCAACCAACTGAATGTTAGTGGTCGCACAACGTGATGAAAACTTTATGCTCTATTCCAAAAATGAGCACTGACTTTCACTAACCGAGACTTCACTTGAATGGAGCTTTTATATTGAATGAGCACGTTGCAAGTAGCACTTTGCAAGCAGCAAGTTGCAGTTACCACATTTGAGATAATGCAGTAAATGTGATCAATTGTGTTGGTGCCAAGTGGTAAGACAATTATATGCAATGCCTCTTATAAGAGAAGTTCAAACCATAGTGAAAGACGCATTTTCCACGCGTTCTCCTTGTGCAAATTTTGCAGTGACTCGTTCCGGTTCATTGCTAACAAGTCTACACAGAAACGTAGCCACAAAGCAGATATATAGGTTTCCTACATATATACAATTGAAAACACGAGTGACAAAAGCTAAGGTAACAGTTCTTCCCATCACTTATTTGAAGTTACCAGATGACAACTTCATCAATTTCCAGCTGTCACTGGTAAAAAACAAGCCAAGAAACTGAAAAGTCCAGCATCAAGAATAACCATCGATCAGCCACTGGTGGAACGTTGCAGAAATTATTGTCAATGAGTATACTTTGCGGGTTGGAAGGCTTGCACACCATTGCAAGTTTGTAGGATGTCGTGGATACCTTATGAATAAAAACGAGTTGCTGGCATACTATACATGTAGAGGTTGGAGCTACGCGACGTATATAGTTATTGGGGAGTCCGTTTCTAGACCTTAGAGAGCATATTCTTTAGATCCTGTAACCTTGACGAGCAAGCTGACTCATATCGTAGTCATCCTCAGGATGACAACCCAGTGGTTCCCGAGAAACTGAATCTGACTGAGGCTGAAGAGCTTCAAGAGAGAACGACTTTTAAATTGACGAGGTTTTTATAAACACTAAAAATGAAACTGCCTCTATAATTGGTCTAGGAACTGACCAAAATAATTCATGTGGCTGATTTGATGATGATTTCAATGAAATGGTGCATGTCATCTTGACAGAGAAGCTTCATCAGCTTGACATTGGGGAAAATAATCTTCATAACAGAATGCCAAGACAAGAGAAATGAAGCGAGAACAAAGAAAAATTTTCAAATTGCTTCAAGTTATTAAAATGTGTCCATGAATTACTAAACGAATTGATCAAAATTCGAAAAGCTACCTCTTGCATATACTAATTACCGTAGAACATTCAAGCTTATTATTTGCTCTGGGTGAACCTGCTATTGGAAGTTGCATCTTGTTGCCATGAAATAAAAGGAGTATACTAAACAACTGAGGAAGAACTATCAACCTGAAAGAATGCCTTCTACTAAATGGAGTGCTTACTCTCGCGGCACGTGTGTACATCTTCAAGTTATTTTTTTTGGTGGCATACTCGACTTCGAACGTAGCCTGTTGCCCAGCCAGAGTAAGCAATGTGATCATTTG
Organism: Carybdea cf. marsupialis auct. non (Linnaeus, 1758); assembly: GCA_010016065.2. Classification (NCBI taxonomy): domain Eukaryota; kingdom Metazoa; phylum Cnidaria; class Cubozoa; order Carybdeida; family Carybdeidae; genus Carybdea; species Carybdea cf. marsupialis auct. non (Linnaeus, 1758). The sequence goes on along the minus strand of JAAAKL020017196.1, from coordinate 2,452 downwards.
TAAATATTGTCTTGTTTCCAAGTTACACCTTGCAGACTTAAAGTAATACCATCCTTTTTCTCATGGCAAATGTGAATGCAGGTTCCAAAGAAATTTAACTTTTTTGTACGGTCAAAGTGTAAAAAATCAACAAATAAACGTTAAAGCTCACCATCTAGAACATAAGACCAGCTCAAATGTGTGAGAGCAGAAACTGATACATTTAGGGGCGTTGGGAATATATTCTTTCTTTTTTTTGTGGGTTTGGGGGAAATCTTGTTTTAAACAAAAAACTGTGCTCCGTCGCGAGAAATCGCCAAATAAGGTGAAAGCTGTTGGAGCACAATAGCGTAAATAGAAACAAAAACCTATGTAGCTCTGTACTGGAGGTAACAGAAGCTTGGGAGGGGCACCTGTGGTTCTTCTAGCCTTGTCTACGCTCCCGTCTTTGTTGTGATTCTGAATCAAGCACTAAGGATCCTGTAGTTACTGTCACAAAACAGACTATACCATTTAAATCTAGATTGCACCAAAGGAGAGAAAATGAGATGACAATTCAGATCTTTCTTGAGCAGCTGAAAAGTTCTTCTGTTGTTAATAACTTCCAAATTTGGATATGTTGGATAAATGTGAAAGCAATTGTAGTTCTTAAATGGCGTAAACTGGCGTACATCAATCTTGAGCCTAAAATGATCAAAATAATTTCCTTTCAACTTGCTTACGAGCTTTCAGGTACAAAATTTAATTAATTTTTCTTGCTCTTGTGGAATCATTGTTGAGGGGCTTAAGTTATGAAAATCATTTTCTTTGACTCCCATTACATATGCAAATTAAAGAGTTTTATCTTTTGGCTTAGCCTCTGAAAAAATTGTGATTGATATTGAGATAATCTACAGAGAAACTCGAATGTTGATTATTTTGACACTTATGTGGTCCTTCCTTTGGATTTTAATTGGAACTTTTTCTGCATCATTGGCAAGACTGTTACCTGCATCAGATCGTAGCATTACGTAGAAAGGCAAAATAGTCAGTTAACAGGCATTCACATATGCAGTGATGAACAGTGAGGAGGGAGGAAAAGTGATGAAGACCAAATTTTAGTCGCCATTTATAAACTGAGCGCTCGGTGACAAAATTCTCTAATCAGTCAAAACCTGAATCAAACAGTCCTTGAAGTTTCAAAAGGGAAGGAAATAACCTTTTTCAAAATAGCGTGATTAGCTTGGTAACAACTTATTCCGGTTATATATTTATGTCTACCGAACTATATTTTTTTATAGCTGTTTTGTATTCCAACAAGCGAACCCTTATTCATTCCATCAACTAAACCTAGTTTCACTCCGTTAACTTAACCAAGGTGCACCAGTCTGAGGATTTGCGACCGGTAATCGCTTATTTGAACTTAAGCCCTCCTATACAGGCTAGAATGTGACAAGCTAAACTTGGGAGTCTTCACTCTGTTCTTCAGATGCCAGTAAATATAGAGTAATGCGAGGGATAGCTCACTCCTGGCAGTTAGCCGGTTTGGTAAATATACTTAGTCTTTTCCTAATCATTCATGCCACTTAAGAACAGGCGTATCAACTGCAACTAACCTAAATAAACAAAAAATGTACATATGCTTTATTTATGAATGAAAACTAGTTTAAGACTTGAGCTCCTATGTATGGGCTACAAGGCGAAGAAAAGCTGTGGCTAAATCAGCCGCCTAGTAGAACCCGCTCGTTCCGCACAAGTTGGCAGGAATTGCCTGTAGCAAATAACAGAAAGTACCACAACCCTGACCTTAGCCACATTGCGTTTCCACTACTTCTATCTAAAAAGTCCAGGAAAAGATACTGGGTTATGTCATGTAACCTTATTACCGTCAGAAGGTGAGACGGGATTCCCTAGAAATAGTTTATTGTTGTATACCATTATTAAGTTCAATCACTTCAATTTACACAAAAAGAAACGTAATCAAAGACAATCACGTTAGTTATAGGGGAACTAAGTACAGGGTCATCTACAGAGTTATTTTAAATTCAAATACTTCAAATACGTAAAGACGTAAGATCATGTGAAAGAACATCAAACAAATTTTACTAGTGAAATACAGCAGATTTCGAATACTGAAATATTTAAAATTTCAACTAGCAACTAGAATTACACAATACTATCTTTGAATAGATAGAGAAAGAGAAAGTATGTCACCAACGGGATTCGAATCAGCTACCACGCTTTCGAGCCCTGTAGTTTGTATCTTTACGGATTTGTCTTTAATTTGGTCGTCCAAGGAAAGTTTCTGTGTTTGAATAAAGGCTCCACTTTTTCTAGGATACGTTATGGCATCTGGACAGTCACTACACAAGGTGCCTCCAGTCCCTTGCCTCTTTTGTTTGCCACTTTTACTTGCGTGTAAGATTACATCAAATCAGCCGCCTAGTAGAACCCGCTCGTTCCGCACAAGTTGGCAGGAATTGCCTGTAGCAAA
>JAAAKL020017195.1:0-10704 GCA_010016065.2 Carybdea cf. marsupialis auct. non (Linnaeus, 1758) | reverse complement strand
AGAGCATGCTAAAGTGTCTATAGACCAAATTTTTGCCGTCCTGCCCTCAAACGGGGCTTATTCCTCTCTGCTCATCATGAGGTACAATGAGAGATTGCAAGGGGAGACCACCCGTGTAAATTTACTCTCTTCCCAGGACATTGCTCACTCTGGCTGGGCAATAAGTTACGTTCTAAATCGAGTATGCAACCAAATGTATGTACATAAGCAGTTTTGAACTACATAGCATAGAACTCAATAAACATGAAGTGCTTCTGGCGCTGGTGGGAATCGAACCCAGGATCTCCCACACCGAAAACGAAGAATTTACCATTGTACTAAATAGTGTAATAGTAAAGTCGACGATCCGAGAAGTCGATCCCGAATTCTCACCACCTCCAGCAACCTAAATTTTCTTTTCGCTATTAGCTTCATCAGTTCCATTTTCCATATACGTAAGAACTCAGGAAAGCACCTCATGTTTATTGAGTTCTATACTATGTAGTTCACGACTGCTTGTGTTTCTGACACCATCCACATCCAAAGCCAACTTCTGACACCATACATTTACATCCGTTACATTATGATAAGCAATCAAGAAGAAATCAGAGAAGGAAAGCACTAGTTGTATAGTAGGATTTTGAATGAATACTAAAAAAAGTAGTTATAATATAAAGTACACAGATATGGGGAAATAAACAGGGAAAGAACAGCCCTTGTAGCTTGATCTGAATTAAAAACTTTAAGCATTCGATAACAAGTTCTTGGTCAATCATTTCTCAACCGGAATAAATCATAAACGCGTGCTAAGTTTCCCGTAGCTTAACTTCCGGATTGTTTCTTATGTACAGCATCAAACTTCATCAACCATTATACGTCATTATGCCCAACATATTTATCTCTCACTTAGTTATTGCAGGTTATACGACTGTCAACGTGGCAGCAACATGTTTGGTCACGTTTCGAAGATCAAGATTTATAATTGTAACAAACTGACCGCGAAGAAAGTTATGTGCAGTCTGGATGAATTCCAATAACATAATGATATATAACATAAACACCGCGTAGTTTCAATAAGTGCTTTCTCTCTTCTGTTTTCTGTCGTTATTTAACATTCTAACATCTCTCTTGAAGAATAGTACAGAGCTGGCTCACTGGCTCACTGGCTCACTGGCTCACTGGCTCACTGGCTCACTGGCCCACTGGCCCACTGGCCCACTGGCCCACTGGCCCACTGGCCCACTGGCTCACTGGCTCACTGGCTCACTGGCTCTCTGGCTCTCTGGCTCTCTGGCTCTCTGGCTCACTGGCTCACTGGCTCTCTGGCTCACTGGCTCACTGGCTCACTGGCTCACTGGCTCACTGGCTCACTGGCTCACTGGCCCACTGGCCAACTAGCCCACTGGCTCACTGGCTCACTGGCTCTGAGTTAAAAGAAATCCTGTGACGTTTTACTGATTATCCAATGATGATATAGTGATAAGCGTACGTGCTCACACTACACCTGCGTCCATAGATATCTTACTGTGTATTACAAACACCTCGCTATTTCTTCTCATTATTTTGGCACCGGAATAGGCGATATACTGGTGGCTTGTCTCCCCAGATAATATGCTTTTGATTGATAGGAAATGTACACAATTGGAATCTATAACTGACTTAATCTTCCTTGCCAGACGGTGATTGTATTTTTTGTGTTATTGTACGACCTTCAATATCCCGGAAGCTAGTAGACCAAAATAAGAAAATCGACGTTTTTCGCTTTTATCCGGAATTAAGGAATCAACTATTATTCATTCAAGGAGAGTTGGATGATGCCGTGAAGTCTTTGAAATATGAATTGATCATGTTTTTTTAGCTTTGTGAAGTAATAGATAAACACTTCCTCAACGACACGGGTTTAAACAGAACATGAAGTTCTGTGTAGAATTGTCAGGACACCGCGGTGAGTTCATTTTTTACTTTTATCAACAATGAATTATTGCAATCGGAACTCATACGTCAGTTTCTGAAGTTTAGTTGGAAGAGAACTCTACTGAAAAAGCATCTTAAAACCGTTGCTAGGAGTCAGGGGAGATAAGTACTCTGGGGAACTGACTTTGGGGGGGGGGGTTGAAGGGACAAATTATATCAGGTATGTTACCCCACAAAGTTTAGTCCAGTTTTTAGAAAATCGATCGCTTTTTCTACCTTAAGCCCTTTGCTAGTTCTCGATCCGTGGAGAGATCGCGTTTTCCGCTCCCACCCGTGGCAGTTAAAGCACAGAGAAAAAGGTACCTTCTTACTCTGTGGTTAAAGTACGCATTTCCACTCAGCACATGTATTGAATAGTCAAAATGTTTAGATATGCATTTATTTATATGACCTAATATATCACACAATATTTTCCCCAAAAGAGTAGATAAATATTTGAAAATATCGTCAATCAAGCAACTAGTAGTTTGAAGTGAGGTAATTGGTCAGTTAGTTAGTTGGTTTGTTATCGTCTTAGTTTTTCTGTTGGTTGGTTGACAGTAGCGTATTAAGAGGAAGGTCATTGCGCCATGACTTCCCCTCAAGGGTTGATAACAAGATTAAGCTGCTTAATATTTATAACTTGAAGATGGCAGGATCTTATAAAAGCCAGAAAATATCCTAGACAGCCCTTCGAAGCAATAAAATCACCCATTTCCTTCGGTAGTCTCCCTAAAATCCCGCACAAAGTGACGCCCTAAGTGACGCCCAGTTTCATGGCTACGTTATAGTTGGTTACTTAGTTTGTCTATCAGTTCGTCGGTTAGTTAATAAGTCAGTTAGTTAGTTAGTTAGTTAGTTAGTTGGTTGGTTAGTTAGCTAGTTACTTAGCTAGCTAGTTAGCTATCTAATTAGTTAGATAGTTAGCTGGCTAGTTAGCTAGTTAGTTAGCTAGTTTGCTAGTTAGCTAGTTAATTAATTACATAGTTGGCTAGTAAGCTAGTCTGTTAGCTAGCTAGCTAGTTAGTTACTTAATTAGTTAGTTAGTTAGTTAGCTAGTTAGCTAGTTACTTAGTTAGCTAGTTAGTCAGTTAGCTAGCTAGTTAGTTACTTAATCAGTAAGTTAGTTAGTTAGTTAGCTAGTTAGCTAGTTAGTTAGTTAGTCAGTTAGCTAGATAGTTAGCTACTTGATTAGTTGGTTAGTTACTTAATAAGCTAGTTAGCTAGTTATTAGTTAGTTAGTTAGTTAGTTAATTCGTCAGTTAGCTAGCTAGTTACGTACTTACTGAATTAGTTAGTTAGCTAGTTAGTTAGTTAGTTAGCTAGTTAGCTAGTTAGCTAGTTAGTTAGTTAGTTAGTTAGTTAGTTAGCTATTTAGTTAGCTAGTTAGCTAGTTGATTACTAGTTAGCTAGCTAGTTAATAAGTTAGTCAGTTAGCTAGCTAGTTAGTTACTTAATTAGTTGGTTGGTTACTTAATTAGTTAGTTAGCTAGTTAGTTACTTTATCAGTTGGTTAGTTAATTACTTAATTAGTTAGTTAGCTAGTTAGCTACTTAATTAATTAGTTAGTTAGTTAGCTAGTTACTTAGTTAGCTAGTTAGTTAGTTAGTTAGTTAGTTAGTTAATTACTTAGTTAGCTAGTTAGCTAGTTAGTTAGTCAGTTAGCTATCTAGTTAGCTACTTTATTAGTTGGTTAGTTACTTAATTAGCTAGTTAGCTAGTTATTAGTTAGTTAGTTAGTTAGTTAGTTAGTTCGTCAGTTAGCTAGCTAGTTAGTTAGTTAATTAGTTACTTACTTAATTAGTTAGTTAGCTAGTTAGTTAGTTAGTTAGCTAGTTAGCTAGTTGATTAGTAGTTAGCTAGCTAGTTAATAAGTTAGTCAGTTAGCTAGCTAGTTAGTTACGTAATTAGTTGGTTGGTTACTTAATTAGTTAGTTTACTAGTTAGTTACTTTATCAGTTGGTTAGTTAATTACTTAATTAGTTAGTTAGCTAGTTACCTACTTAATTAGTTAGTTAGTTAGTTAGTTAGTTAGCTAGTTACTTAGTTAGCTAGTTAGTTAGTATTTAGCTAGTTAGCTAGTTAGTTAGTTAGTTAATTACTTAGTTAGCTAGTTAGCTAGTTAGCTAGTTAGCTACTTAATTAGTTAGTTAGTTAGTTAGTTAGTTGTTAAACCGGTAGATTGGTTACTACGATCCTCCCCTTCTTTAATTTGGCCATTCCATTTTACTACATCTGTGTTGTAATCCTGGTAACATGAATCAGCAAAGTAATTTCATCTGGATAATAATTGACTTGGTCTATATTTAAGATTAAAATTGTGAAGCCGATGTCGTTGAGTACATCTGACAGTTGTGGTTAGCCAACTGCTGGACTTTCCCCCAAAGTCGCTGCAAGCAGGCCTTCGTTTTGCTCATTTTCTCTTCTTTCTCCTGTGAATTATGATGACTTGATGACCTTAAGTCAAGATGCTTGAATAAGTAACTGATAATTGATGCAGACATGAAGTTTCGTTTTTCTAGAAGATGTTAACACAAGACATGAACAACATAGTGATGGAAAGACGGCTTTGCCTCGATTTTTTCTCGACATGGAAAACTGTACTATTTGTGTAAATATATGATCCAAATGACTCCTGCATTAAAGTGATGTCATTGTTGACTTGGAAAGTGGTTAAGAGTCTTCTGGAATCACTTCAAGATGTCGGACGATAAGGTTTTCAAAAATTTTTATTCCATCATTTTTCAGTGATAATTCTGCTCTCCTGATCAGCATATTACGAGTAAAATTGTCACAGTGACTAGCTGTATGCGTGCAAAACCACTCTTTGGTCAGATAGTGACTTAGCACTTGAGAGAGCAAACATTCGTCATGGTTTGTGAAGTAACGACGTAGAAATACGAAAATTTGTGACGGAATGACTAGTCCAAGCCCGTATCTAGGAGAAATGATGATGAGGAGGAGGAGGACGAGGATCATATAATGATGATGATGATCATGATCATGATCATGAGAAATGATGATGATGATGATGATGATGATGGTGATGTTAATGATGATAGTGCCATGATTATCATGATGATAATGCTGGTTGTGTGATTATGATGATGAGCATGATGATGATGATGACGGGTTGTGATGATGAGCATGATGATGATGATGACGGGTTGTGATGATGATGATGATCATGATGACGACGGGTTGTGATGATGATGATGATCATGATGACGACGGGTTGTGATGATGATGATGATCATGATGATGATGATGATGATGATCATGATGATGATGATGACGACGGGTTGTGATGGCGAGGAGGATTACAAGAATTAAAAGGATCCTGATAAAAATTACGATGATGGTAATAAAGATATTGATGATGATGATGATGATGATGACGATGATGATGATGATGATGATGATGGTAATGATGATGATGATGATGATAGTAATTGATAGTAGTAATACAATGATGACAATGATAATCATCATTACCAGAACTTAGATAATGCTTTTATTGTACTGTATCAATCCTTAATTTAACCTGATTTATCAAGCCCACGATTTTACACGATCTAATACCAGAATGCTCTCACAAGACCAGTTTCAAAGCAGGTGTCAGCTAATGAATTAAACATGTCCTGCACACAAACTTTATTGAAACTGATTGATAGATCGTGTTGAATTTCAATGTTTGCTGTACAACAATACAAGTAGGAAAGTAACATATTTAAAATTCGTTTAACGAGGGACTGCCGAATGCTTTCGTTGAATACATCTCCTTTTATGTACTGGAATATTCCACATCGTCTTGAAACATCACAAAGGCCGAAGTCAAATATTTGGATTTTAATTTATTTAGTGTCAGCTGAGGATTTCATTGTTTTAGAAACAATAAGAAGTGTAATGATATTCACAATGTAAAACCGTTCTGCTTTAATTCTGTTTTAAACATTTTGAGAATCAGGACAATAACCTGACAAGTTTAAGAAAAGACTTTGGTTAGTTTTCAACTTCATGCAATGGATCTGTTATGTGATATCCAGCAAACACGAAAGAGAATGGTGTTTGACCCAGACTTAGTATTCTACAACATTTCGGCATCAAAATAATGTTAGGTTTCTGTGAAAGGAAGAAATAAACCTGCGAAGCCCAGCTATTTAATCGTAGGAGGTATTTGATACGTTGTAGACCAAATATTAAGGTTTTACATAAGACAATCTTCTGACCCAGACACGTACACGTGCGGATGCTGGACGCGTTTACAGCAAGAATAAGATGAGAAAGTGTCTTTTGGTAATGAATTCATACCGGTGAGGTATGCTTAGATGCCGATTGTAATGTTTGCTAACACTTTGCTTCTCTTTAGGGACAGAGAGCAAATGATACCATATGCAAAGATAAGCATGAATTTGTGTGACGCATGTCCGATATGATATTGAGTCTTGAAGTGCCTTATAATGGCACACAGTTAAAGTTACTACAGATTGCACGATTTATCCTTGGGCAGTCGTGCGAGCTCGTACGTCAGTCCATTTGTAATGGCATTGTGAAGCGAAGAGTTGACTTATTGTCATGTATTATTCTTCTAAATTGACAACCTAAGCAAAGGAGATCACGTGGCCTGTGTGGGTGATACCCCCAGAAGTTCAGGCTCTATGTTGATTGAAAAAAACCATCTACCATGACCTTGAAACATACAATTAAGTTGGCGGGCATGCTCGGTCACCAGACCAAATCACATTCAGCTCTTCTGATACTATGCAAGCTGCAGATGTAATCGTATGATAGAGTTAGTTACGATAAAAATGTCAGCCACCCGTCTGGTCTGATTGTTAACTATTTTGTTTGTGTTTGGGTGATGTTAGGGCCACAAACAAGTGTTTTAGTGGATAACAATATTGTCAGCTGAAGGAAGTGTTGATTGAATAGACAATCTTAGAATTTCATAACTATATTTATAGGAATATATCTTCGCAACGTGCAGTGTGGAAAATACAGCGGGTTTGACAAGGAATTACTTGCATGTCTTTCGTTTCTAGGAAAGTCTTCGCCGCATGGTTGTTTGGGACGATCTTCTTGCTTTACATTTTAAACGTTTTCATTTTACCGAGAGGAGGAGTACTAGGGATTTAAGTTTCACCAGCAGAAGACATTGGAAACATCTATGAGCGATTTATCGACCATTACATGTGTTTGATACCTCGAATATTATGAATGAGGTGTTACCACAGAGTTTTGAGAGGCAGGAGTTGAAAGAGAAGGTAAGTTTTTTTACATCGTCTTGCAGTTTTACTTTAAAGTACTGCGTCGTATCTGTCGAAGTTGTCATTACAATATGATATCAACCAAGGTCTGATTTTAAGATTACTGGTTTCCAACTTGATCTCTGATAGCTCATTTCAGAAGATTATCAGCTCGATTTCTATGGAATTATATGACAAACATAAAGAAAGGGTTGTTCATCCGTGGAAGGCTGAAATTTACTTCCACTAATGAGCTGTATAACAACTGATAGTGTTCCAGTAATTTTTCAGGCAAGATTCCGGGCCCATGCGGCAATCTGAACTTTTTTGACATTTATACAAGGTATTTTTTGCAGGACTTCGGCAAGTAAAATCCAGCCCTGGGGGATTCCACCAATTCTTTTGTTTTTGTTTGCCTTGCATTGGTGATGTGGACAAATACTTCTTAGTCAGGTTGGGGGTCATTTACAGTTTGTTTAGGTTGGATGGAAGTCACATCAGCACCAACAATCGCTTAAATTTAATGAGAAGTGCCTTGCTCTTAACTCTCCTTCATTGATATTACACTCCATTTTATCATCTTTGTCGTTCTGTACGACATTCCAAGTAATTAAAAAAAACAATTTTGGATTAAGGAACAGGAAGTTCAAATCGCTGCGTACGATATTTTTACGACACTGTGTCAAGGATGGGCAGAAAAAAAATACAATACTCTGATTATTTAGAATCCCCCATTCCCCGTTTAGTTTAAGCATTTAAAGGATGTGACTTTGGGCTGTGGAAATTGTCATTTATTTACGGGAATCGAAAAGAATTTCATTTACTTTATAGTATGCAGATTACGCCTCTTACATAAAAAAAACGTTCGAAGAATTCTGTGGTGTCTATTTTAAAAAAAAAATCTTCCAGTTACAAGACGTTCCTTAAACTGAACAAACTTGTGTATTGCAGAGTGCACGTTACCAGATGGGGGAGCCTGGTTTAAGGTAACAAGTAGTTACAATGAAGGAATTGTAAGTTGCCGTGGGTACATGAAGTATCAAGCTCCAAGAGGTTCCTCAGGCTACTAGCACGGTTTAGTGCTATGGTTATGCCCACGTTACTTTAAAGCGAGAGGTCGCGGGTTCTATCCCTACCAGTACTGTATACAATCACGTTTATTAAGAATATACATTCATATATATTATGCATGTATATATAGACGCAGTCAATCTGCAGACAGAGCTGTTTCGCCCTTTGTGGTCTCATCTGAGCAGAAGAGAGCGTTTATACATGTATTGTATAACTATATAAACACATATCTATATATTGCATATAGATATCACATTATATAATGTCATATGTTTCATAAAAATACATAAAATTAACTGTTTCTACTAGATACTCATTACGGTTCTCTTATTCTCCAGTACGTGTATATGCATAACGCGAAATGGAAGCCATCTATGTACAATCACAACAGAACCTGCAAACTCCAAACGACCTGTAGAAATATACTAATATAGCTTCCATTCCTCAATCGAAAACCAATGTTGTGTCCAAGTGTCAACTTTATATTTTATCTCTCGATTGGGTGGTTCTTGTTGTTTAAAACTGTATTTATCTTTTATTTCTTAAAAAATTTTCCTGTGTATTCTATTACTCTGTAGGCTATTTTTGTTAAAATGTTTCCATTATCTGAAAGTTTCATCTTTGATCGAAAGACTGGATATCTTTCCCGAAAATGTTTTCTTAGCTATTCCCATTATTTTACTTGCTGTCACTATTAAAAAACTGTTTTAGAATAGGTATCCAGTACGAAAAATGTCCTTTTTTTGATAGATGTAATTTCGGGAGTATCAAGTTGCATTCTCCTTTAAAACACCGCTGCCAAATCGGTCACTGACGTCGGGGAGGGTGGGGGCACTTTTGTTTTGCATTAGGCAAAATAGAAGTACATCGGAAAGGGCAGGGCTAATTCCAAAAGTGGCATGCCATAAAATCAGCGCCACCGCCCCTTATTACGGTGCTAGTGGTTAAAACAAGTCCTTACATATACAGCAGATACTGCCTTAAGTCGGCCATTTTCAAAGTAGATGTCACTATAGCTTCTGAAACAGGCAATCGAAATGTTAAATGGTATGAACCTAGTTCTCTCTATCAATTTTAAAAGTAAACCTAAGTACCAATGTCACCGTAGATTCTAAAACAAGAAGTTGACATGATCAATGGAATGACCCTACTCTCGTCATAGTGAGTTAATCACCCTTGTAGAATGAAATCAGTCTTATTTTGTGTTGTCATAACAGCCTGTCTGAGCCCAATGAAGCCCTATGAAGCCCTATGAGATGTGTAAGAACAAGGCAAGAAGAACATCGCGGAATTTTAAGCCTGTGTCTGATCGTTTGAGGAACGTATATCTATTCTTAGGTCTTTTAACGTTGATGTTGATCTGTTACAAAGGGCTTAGGAATAGGTCAGTTCTTATCCACAATAGAACAGTACGGCTACTGTAAGTTCTTTCCATAACTGTCTTATCAGTGGTTTCTCGCACAATTTGGCTCCATTTAGACTGTCCTATAATAAACTTGGTGCTTGATCTCCTCTGGTCTGGCCTTCATTTCTGTACCGAGATCTGGGCTGACTTAAGATAAGTGATGAGTGATATTGATGCCTCATCATTAGGGTCATCAATGACTTTCACCGACAGGAAAATGGGTGTATGCCGTGTGTTTAAGGCACATACACAAGGGCGGGGGAAATAGGCCTTTTTGCGCCCAGTTTTGTCTTTATCCGGCTTTTCGTACCCATTTCATATCGCAATTTTGTGGATTTGGGCTACTTATGTAATTATCACGTCAGTTTAAAAGTTGGACTTAGACTTTCTTCGAAGTCCACTGTTTTCAGACAGACGCAAGTATCTAGACAAGTAGTTGTCTGGCTTGTGTCTTGCTTATCAGATAATGAGAATTGGTTCTTAATGTATAGAAATTTTCATTGTCGGGACGGTTTGGTTAACATGTGTTATTGAATCTATCCGAGTGAAATGTAAGATGAGGACGACTTTGAATCCGTCATTGGAGTGTTGTACCATCTTCCAACCAAAACAGAGTTTAAAGTACTTAAGTTTTTTTAAAAATTGCGTAAATGACTGTACATATTAGAAAAATTGAAGTGCTTCTTCAACTACTTTTACTACTTCTCTACTACCACTACCACTATTATTACTATTACTACTAATACTAATAGTACAACTACTATTTAATAGTAGAAGTAGTAATAGTAGTAGTAGTAGTAGTAGTAGTAGAAGTAATAGTTATTATTACTACTATCACGACGACGACGTCCACTACTACTACTACTATTACTACTACAACTACTACTATTACTACTACTACTACTACTACTACTACTATTACTACTACTATTACTACTACTATTACTACTATTACTACTACTACTACTACTATTACTACTACTACTACTACTACTATTACTACTACTACTACTACTACTACTATTACTACTACTACTACTACTACTATTA
>JAAAKL020017194.1:0-10704 GCA_010016065.2 Carybdea cf. marsupialis auct. non (Linnaeus, 1758) | reverse complement strand
ACCATATTCTATTCTGTACCATATTCTACACTATATTCTGTACCATATACCACCATCAAATTTTTCAGTCATTTAGCTTCAGGAGAAAATGCTGTAATTTTGCAAGATGCAAAAACAAGGCAATGATAACCTTTTAACTTATTAATTATGTTTGCAGTCGATGGACATTGGGGGAAATGGCTGGAATGGCAAAAGTGTTCCAAAAGTTGTGAATCTGGTGTGCAGCTAAGATTTCGTAACTGTAATTCTCCCTCTCCAAAACATGGCGGAGAATTATGTGAAGGAATATCAAAACAGAAAAGACCATGTGCAGAAATATTGTGTCCAGGTAGGAACAAGAGTACAGAGCAATAATATCTTATAATATCTGATAAGTATTATCTTAGAATGCGTACAGTGCAATAATATATTCTACAAACCCTTTTAGCACAATCTCGTACACTTGATTTGCTGTGACCGAAAGGATGCTAGGACGTTGTCATATTGCTGTACCATTTTTAACGGACAATAATTGCTTTTGGTTGTCCGACATGGCAAATGTTTTGATATTGCATTGCATTTGATGAGAGTTTAATAAGCACGAGTCTAACTCATAACAATGGCTTTTTTTTAAACTTTTTTGTTGAGGTTTATCGTATTTAACTTGAGTCATTATCTCTATTTTGAGTAACAAATTGGTTTGTGTGATCTATCTTAGAATATTTCAGTGTTGTATAGAAATAAGTTAACCTGAATCAGACGGCATCAAACTGTGCTGTATTAACAAGAGGCACCTTGTGTTGCTTTGATCGTCGAGTAGATTTCTATTGAGCAAAGTTTATAATCTAAGGAGATTTAACATTTTTAGAACGGGGTGGGAATGTAAAAGTAACTGGATCTTAAAATCTTTAGAGACATCAGCAAACCGCATTTCGACCGAAGGCAAATCGTTGAGACTGTGCAATGTCAAGTGAAGGAAGCCATCACGGTTAGCAGCAATTTAAACGTACTCAGTTTGACCATAGTGGCTGAAAACTACATCTAAAAAGACCCAGAGAGGGAAAAAGTAGGCTTGCTTGAAAGCAAAGTCCCTTTGCTACAAACAATATACATGTTCTTATAACCGACACGTAATATAAAACATCAGTTGCTTTTTTCTCGGAGGAGTCCATTTTTGGTGCTTATCGTAGCTAGAAGTCTGGATACTAACTGAATCCATAAATTTAAAGGCAATACCGTAAGGTTTCGAATTCTTATTAAGGGAATTTAGCAGGTAGAAATTAGGCAGTTGAAGTTTCATGCCAGAAAGACATTCGCTTTACTTTTGTATATTATATACTTTATACTTGATGATACTTGATACTTGATAGATTTGTTGAAAATATCGTTGTAGGATAAATTTTGCTATTTTTATCAGCAAAAAGAATGTAGAGGCAGTCACTTTTCCGGGAGGAGGGGGAGCGGATCGCAGTCTTGCTATAAATATCATAGCCCTGCAAAATACGTTACTATCTTTTCACTAAAACTATTTATCTTGTTTCATAATATTCAGTGCTTTCATATGATACTTTATCATTAAATAACTTCATAACTGTATGTATTTCACATCTTGAGGATGATGTATTAAACAACCAAAACTTAAATACTGATTCTTTCTCTAACATATACCTATTTTAACATGTTACATTTACGCGTAGTTTGCAGGACTATCATATTTGCAAATACTGTCAAACATACGATGTTCATAAAAGTTTTACGTCGCATTATGTTCACTGGTATGGAATTGCGTAAGAGTCACCCGTTCTCGTATCCTTTTAGTCCATGGACACTGGGCTACATGGACCTCATGGGAGGATTGTAGTCCACCATGTGGTAGAAGATGGAAATTGAGACGAAGAAAATGCACCAATCCAGAGCCATCTAATGGAGGAAACGATTGTGATGGGTACACGATTGACGCGCAAGACTGTTTCGGAAGACCTTGTAAACGTATGTATATTACTAAAAATATTTGTAAGTTTCGGATGGATAATCATGGGAACACGCTAGGTACATTCTTGGGAGTGTCTTTTATAGCGTGTTTTTATCATGTGAGAAGCCTGTAAACATGATAAGCATAAACACACAGTTTTAGTAATCCAATCTACTACCAGAAGATCGTCACAAGGAAACAAATAAAAGTTCACAAGAAGGATAACATGAAGGTTAAGCAAATTTTTACAAGCTCTAAAAACGTGCTTGTTGTGGATAAATTTTTTTTTTCCGTCAATAGATATAAGCCTAGGTGGTCCAATACAATGAACAACATATTATTAGAAGTGTTTAAAAAGACGTATAAAAAAACACGCCAAAATATCGATTAGTTTCAAGTTGTGAAGTGGGAAACAAAGTTTCAAGATGAAAGATAAGTATTTCATTGCCTATGATAATTTCACATGCATTCTAAAATTGATATCTTAGTCTTACGGACACTCCATGTGTAAAACAAATCCCTGGTAAAACAGTTTTGGGTTTTTAGTTTTGCAATCAATAGATAGAAGGCTATGCGGTCCAACACAATAAACAACGTAATCTCATTAGTGGTAAATAAAAAAATGGAAGAAGAAAACACGTCAAAAAGGAAGGTGTGTTGAACAAGGCTTCTTAGTTTAATGACTCCCTCAGATTTGTTGTAAAAGTTGCTATCACTTTTAACTTGATTCATTTAAAGCAAAGGGGATTTACTGCGATATCCGTTTTAATAAAAGATATTTAAAATATATTTTGAATAGCTGTATGGAAATTATTGATATCGTTAATAGTTCTTACCCGAAATACATGTTTTCAAAAAGGAGTGCGTTAATTTCCTGTTTTTGCTGAGGAGTATTAAATGCCGTATTGGTATTGAGAGCGGATTGGCTTGCTTAATCAGGCAAGCCTTCTCTATGAGGGGAAGGAAAATATTATGAAGATGTCACACCCTTTTTAAAAACGATCAAAATTGTAAAATTGTAGTCATAATTATAACTAACCATCTCTAACGCAGAACAGCTCGTAACCATAAAATGATGTTGTTATTTCATTAGATTTCTATCCATTCCTACCTTCCAATAGCAACTGGTTAGGTGAATTATGACATGATTCATAGCTTTAAACCACCCCGGGATATGATCCTTCAAAGTCCCGCAATTCAGTATCCGATTTGGACATATTAACAGCCAGAACAAATCAGCAAAGGGGCAAGGTAAATTTTAATGGATGGGCAAGATAACTTATTCAAGACGCATCATACCTTGTCACGAATGTTATGATAAGGATTCTATATTGCACTTAATAGTGGGGATTGATGCAGCTCCCATTATTTGTACAATTGGTACACAAAGCTTTCCAAAATCTTTATCACTTAGATTGTCATCAATTTAAGTCTCCAACTATTTTCAGTGCTATGTGATACATTACGGTCTTTCGATAAAATTAATTATTTTGTTCACACTGACAATAAATTAATACAGATGTAAAGTGGCCAAATTTTATAAATTCTAAGTAGCTGTAGATGTGGCCAGAAATACTTTAGACATACCTTTCAAGATTTTCTTGTCTCTTGTCAAGTTTAGAGAATAGTGAAGAATTCCACCACGGTGATTTGCACCAGAGACCGAAGTAGTCGCGGCGTGCTGCTTTACCAGCTGAGCTTTGGTGACCCGGCGATTACATATTTTACTTCTCTCTAGTCGCCACATCAGCTCCCATTTACTCCACCGGTGGCCATCAACATTAAGTGATACGCAACTTTGGAGAGCAGTCTCTCTGCACCATGTGAAATGACCATAGAAGAACTTCCAACCGGCCCATCGTATTGTCCACAGGCCATTGAAAGTTACAAGGTGTCATAGAGAGGAGAAGATATGAAAATTGTAAGAGAAGGTATTAGGGAGATATCACCATGGAATCAGAGACCTTGCAAAAGAAATGCTCGATTACTTCGTTAGTCCGAACTTTAGGGTAAATAAATTTAAAGCTAAGAACACAATCTCAAAGAATTTCTCACTGAATATGTATCTGACCGCTTGGTAAGGCTCTGAAATCAATAGTCGCACATGATTATGTAAGCCACCTTTATACTAACCAGCTGCAATGTTAGTAATCATTCAATTTGATTTCTTATATTCAAAGCTGTGAATATCAGTATTAAGGCAAGATTTTTCATTGAAGAATGGAAACCAACATATTCAGAACGTCAGAGCGTTGAATTTTTGGAACTGAAGAAAAAAATAGAAGACAACGTAAGTTGGCATTTTGCTAGGTTTTGCTTTTTAATTGCAAGCAAATAAATAATTGCCGTACAACACTTAATACAAAATGGAATTCTTTCACAGCCATATTCTACTTTATCATGTAATCAAGTTTTTTCAACACTTGATAACGAATGTATGTAATTAGAGGTTTCTTTAAAAATATAGAATTACCCCTCAGTTTTTAAGAAGTTTTATTACCAAACTTCTTCCTATCCTTAACATCGTTCCTAAACCATGATGTTGCTACGTACATAGGATATTTTAATGTTTTTTAAAGGTATAATAGCAAGTGTTATTATTAACCCCTATCCACAACAGGTACTTTTAAGACCCCCCCAAGGGTTTTGCTAGTATGCCAGTGGTCATGTCAATGCAAATAACTCAGTGAATAATTATTACTTTTATCTGTACCTGGTTTATTCTTGTAATGGCTCTGAAAAAATTGTAGTTTTGAAATTGTAAAGCACAGCCCCATCTGAATTTAAATAGACAAAACTATTAAAACAATCAATAATATTATTGCAATAATATCTGATCACTTTGACTTAAACATGTTGGTATACGTTCTTTCTTGTTCCCTAGTCTAATACTTACAACACCCAAAGACTACATAAAAAGGGTAAATACTTCCCGAACCTGAAACCTGAATGACATTATTTCCACAGAAAATTAGCTTTTATTGTTGTCACTAGCTGCCCCCCCTCCCCCACCAAGCAACAAAGAAACCATGGTCTTTATGTGCTTCTAAGACAGATCCATAATCTATGATACGAATTTTAAACGTGGTTTCTGAAGAAAACCATACCGTCCCTAGCAATACATTTTCGCTGACCTTTTGAGGATGTTTGTCAGTCGTATTTGTTTCTGTATGTTAGAAGCGATAAAAAGTGCCATACACAAAGGAAATTAAATGTCTTGTTAACAAAAGAATCACAAATAATCGCCTCTGGCAAAAGTCTCTTCTTTCCATCCTCAGTAAGAATTTCTTTGATTGATTTTCAACATTTTCTTGAAAAAGTATTTACTATAGTGATATTGGAAAGGATTATAACAACAAAAACTTAAAGTAAGGAACATGTAAATTATAATATATTATAGTCCAAAGTGGTTTTAGTAGCTCTGCCGTGGTTTGCCTGGCTTATTTGTACAGTTGATTAAAGTCTTATTTGACAGAGTAACAAACGTGACATGCAATGCCAGTAACTCAGTTTTATACCGATGACGTAGTCTACGCTTACTTTTGAGCAATGGTCTCAAAAGGCCTCCTTGAGGAACACCAAGATTAAATTCAGGTGGGTTGCAGAGTTCAAGTTTACAAAAGAGGCGGAAGGATAAATATGGCTTGAAAACAATCAGCATTATTATTTCACACACAAACAGCGGATGACATGCCTGGCAATGATAAATTATCGATAATATGTCAAATGCTTTCTGAAAGTAAAAAACGCTTGCCTTTCATATTTTTCATAAAATCACATATAGAAATATAGGAAATACTAAGATTGTAGAACAGTGTGGACGAAAAACATGTTGTATTTACACAAAATTTATCACTATCTAAATTGCCTTAAAACAAGATATAGATGGCCTTTTAAATTCAACTTATCAGTTTTTTACTTTACAAATGTAGTTATTATTTCTATTAGTTTGTGAACTTCATTTCTGCCCTAGTCTGTACCAAAAGTTTCTTTCACGTTACTCTTCACGATTTTAGATTCAAATGATGTATGCTAAAAGGGATGTCTTGCCAAAAGTATTGTTGCTAGGTTTAAGGTAAGTCTGTTTACAACAGTTGAACTATATGGTGTGTAAAATTGAACACAGAAAAGGAAAGAAAGGTGCTTCAAATTTTGACATATTAAATTCCAAGTGGTGTGACTTTTAACCAAGGAAACCGGTCTCCAAACGTTCTGAAAATACACCTATTACAACAATTTAAATATTGTGAGCAAGTAAGTGGTCGTGATTTTAATCCAGAGTTCCAGGATATTTTACTTATGAAGTCAACTAAGAGCAATCTAACAGCCTCATGGATTTACAGGGAGCGAATTTAATTTATCCTTATCTGGACTGCTTTTTTCGAAGTTCCTAGGACTGAGGGAACTGAGCCTAGTATGCCCATAGTTATATTAATGTGATTAATGTGAGCATTTTGACTCAGATGTTAAACTTTCTAGGATTGTTAATCGGTCTATTAGCTATAGAACCTTGTCAATTTTCAGCATTGGACTCAGATAACCATAGCTACTGTATAAAGTGTTTTTTATCCAATAACAATCCTTCTATAATTTTACAGGGAGGGTAGTGTGATTGCTGACTTCATTCTTATGTTGAATCAATCACGTGGAATGGAAATTCCTACCCTTATGGATTCTCTTGATGGAAACTCATCGTTATCTTCCATGCCAGTTTCATCGTTTACCGTTTCAGTACCCTCTGGTAAGTTCTTTTATTACTGAGGTAGTTTGTTGAAAGTATTATGTTGCAATATCAACCATTTTACTGAAATAAAATTATCCATTTCTATATTTAAGTCGATTGTTGATTGTGGTCAACTTTTTTGGTTCTAAAGAACAGTTTTTGTCTATCTGTGGGCTTTTAAATCTAAAGATATACAAAGGGATGATATATATAAAAAGAAGAACATTATTATTTTCAAAGTTTTTCTGTAGAATTAGATTGTGGATCTGATCATTTTATTCTCACGACTATCACTTTCATACGTTGTTGCATTGAAAAAGACATCTGAGAAAGAGAAGAGAAAGTGAAAAGTTTGAGAAAGAGAGAAAAAAACGGAAACAGGTTGATAGAGAAAACTAGATCTTGGATTCTTAATTGTTAATCTAAAAAACTGATTATGAACTTAAAAGATTAAATTATTCCTCTTTTACAATGACTCGTACCAATTTGTCTCGTTTCCGGACTTCGCACCCTTGATTTATTGTGCAGGAAATCTTAGAGGTATCTTTTAATATTTTTTTTAGAAAGCAAACCTCTCTTCCTCTAGTTCCAGCAAATACCACACATTAAAATTGTGTAAAGATATAACTTTGTGTCAATAAAACTAAGAAAGTAAATTGATAGTATATAAAGTCAAGGGAAAATTTTGTTTGTTTACGGTAATAGCTATACGAAGCAATATAGTCCTACCTTAAACACATTTTTTAAATATTATTTAGTTTCTTAGGCTTGTATAGTGTAAAAAAGCCCTGCTGCATTCATTTCAATGTACGATTTTGTTTAAATCTTCTTTATCTTTCAGTTCCATTTTCTGCTCCGACGAATGTTAGCATAATTGACACCACCAGCACAACCATAACAGTTTCATGGAAGCCAATAATATCAAGGGACAACAATGAGCCATTGGAAGGATATACTATCTACTACAGACGACTTTTCCCGGTGAAAGGTGAATGGAACACACGAGTTATAGATAAAGTGAACGCTAGATTCACGCTGAAAGATCTTGCCATATTTACTCTGTATTCTATTCAAGTTGCTGGGAATCTTGCAACTGGTGTTGGACCACCGAGTACACCAGTGATAGCACATACGGAGGAGGGAGGTAATATTGATCGATGTTTCATTATAAATATGTATTTCAAACTCAAGGCAATAGTTAATGTTAGAAGCATGAGTTTAATCTCGTCAATGTTTAATGCACCATTCCGATAAAAAGTTTGGCCTTGTTATCAATAACCAATATTTGTATATCTAGCTTAAGCTAAGATTCTATGTTTCTAAGCCAAAAATCTTTATTTGAACTTCTGTTTTGCTCTCCATATTTAAAATTTCTTCTCCTTTTAAGCTGAAACTTATTTTTCCATTTCATCTTTAGCCATCATCCTGTTTAGAACGTTTTGAAAATGATGTCCAGTTACGAGTGTGCTTATACTTTGAGACTGTAAGTTAATAGCAAAACATGGGTTATTAATGTACAGCCAAAACTAGACATGGCAAAACATTTCCGTATGCGAAGTACCGACGAATACTTATCACAGGTTAAAAATGTAGGTTCTAACCTTCCGCCGTATTCACAATCAAGCTTATTCACCTTCTTCGCTTTTTGCAACTTACCAGTATTAAAAGATAACAGTGTAGCAATGCAGCTTCCTTCCAGGCGGTAAATGATTGTCTTTGTAAGTTCAAGTCATTTATCATATATTGACAGTCGGCAAAAGCTGATATCAACCAACGTTTGTAGATTGTCACCACTGACCCCTTCCATTGTAAATGCGCTCTCTTGTTACTCTTGTTTGTGATGTGGATACATCTATTACAGTCCTATAAGCGCATTTGTATCATCAAAGTATATGTTTATCATATTCCAAATGTGATATGTACAGTCATCAAAGGACTCCTGGTGTTGACGAAATGAACAGTGCAATCATATAACCACGAAGATGTACATGATTGCCAAAGTCATCAAATGGTGATTAAAATCAGAAATTATAGACAGAAGGGAAATATCATATTTTAACCGCAACACTGACCGAATAAAGTGGAAACAATAGAAAATTTACGTTCATTATAAAAGAGAATTGTGGTCATTCTTATGAATCGATTGAAGTAGCGTTTGTGTGTTATTGGCACTCATATTGTTTGCTATGCCATGTTCATCGAAGTTAATGTCTAGTTTTGGCTTTTATAATTGGATGGCGACTCTTAGCAAATTTCTGAACGTCTATTTCCCATCGCGCAAACGAGAAGACAACAAAAGAATTCCATTTTGTTATATGATGTGCTACTTTATCGCACAACGTTTCGGATATAGAGTTGTGGAAATATCTATGGTAGTTGGTCATTAAATACCCAATGGGTCATAATGTGCAAGTTTATACCGTTTCCGGGCAAACCAAGAAAGCATTCAAGAGTAATTACATGGAAAGATGTTTATAGACATTAAAAGCAAATCAAAGCTCATTATCCTCACTGTCATTTCTCTGTAACAGCGCCGTCAACATATCCTCAGAATTTGTCAAGTCAAGTTACATCTCCAAGGCAACTCTACCTCCAGTGGGAGGAAGTGCCAAGACCAATGCAAAATGGTATTATGGATGGTTACATTATCAAATACTCGAATATCAAGGCTTCAGGTACAACAGGTCGTATTTTGAAAACTGAGTTGAAACTACCTATCAGTCAAAAGACTGTTTTGTTGAAGAATCTGAAACCAGCATCAAAGTATTCCATCGAGTTGGCTGCATTCACCCGTGTTGCTACTGGACCATATCACTTAACGTACGCCGTTATGCCAGAAGATGGTAAGAAAGCCCTTATGTCATTTATTAGAATTAACACTATGTATATGGATTTGTGATCAATTTCTTCCATTTGCTATTGTCGAGAGACCATTTATCTTTTGATCTTTATCATACAGAGACTGAAGAGTTTCAAACGACAGTAGAATGTGTTTTATTTGTATATCATTCTAATTGCTCTTTAGAGAGAGTACTCATTTAACCTGTTCGTGTATTTCAGCTCCGGATGTTCCTCCACCAAACTTCTCATCGCAGCCATACTACTCCTTGACGGCGGTCAAGATGACATGGAGTGAAATGGATCCTTCTCATTTAAACGGTGTCCTTACTCAATATATTATAAGTGTCCTATTAGTCAAGGAGGGATCGGAAGATGTGATTGGAAAAGAAGCAACAATCCACGTGTTCAGTCCCGGCCATTTGTCAGCTGTAATTGGTGGTTTACCAAGTTACGCAAAGGTTCAAACCAGGATTCGAGCGTGCACAGCAGCTGGGTGTGGACCATGGAGTAGCATAATAGAAACTGGTACAACGTAAATCCCTTTCAATAGTGTTTTTAGGGTACACAATGCATCTGTTTATGTCTAAAAGTTCTGTTGTGGTTACGTCTTGTGTATAGTTAAGTTACATTACGTATCATAACATTCAAGGAAACGCTGAGTAACGAATTCCTTCTGCTGACAGTTTTTGACAGAAAGTGGTTTCAGGAATGGTTTTTAGTAAAGATAAGACAATTCTGCAAAGAATTTATAGGACTTTTTACAGAATTTAATTGACCGAGAACTCATATTTGTCATATAGAGCTTATTTGCAACAATGCGATAAAGTCTTCCCACTTCTTATCAATTATCTGTAAAAGAGTTTCGTCATTAGTCCAGACGCTTGCAACACATGGCGCATTGGTTTTTTCTCTTTTCTTAACTGCCAACTTATAATAAACAATCAAGTAAAAGAGCCGACAATAAAATAGATGCTTTGGCTATTATGCTATTTAAGGCAGCATTAATTAAAAACTTGAAAACGGAATGCAACGAGATTATGGAGAAAAATGTCCTAGTGTCCGCAAACGATTTCATTGCTTTTCGGGCGTTTTCACTGATTCTTTCTCTTTCATTGTAGAAACTTGCAAGTGTCCCGAAAAACTGTATTCGACGTATTATCTTCATCCCCCATACACCTATGTAAGAGAT
>JAAAKL020017193.1:0-10704 GCA_010016065.2 Carybdea cf. marsupialis auct. non (Linnaeus, 1758) | reverse complement strand
CGCGAATGCGTGGGTTACGAGTTCCAATCCCGTTGGTGACATATTTCTATTTCTTTAGTATCTTTTCCAACCAATTGCTCGCATTTCAAAAAATCAAATACACTCAACAATGCTCATTATTTACGTAGTTCAGTACATTATGTTTCTTCCATAAAACCTCGAATCAAGTTGGGTTTTTTTGCGCTAGCAATCTTTTAAAACTTTCGCAAAAACCTGTCTTGTAACATCTGTAAATCTCTGCTTCTAATGACAATACCTTCAACAGACTACGGATTGATAGATTCGGCTCGATACCTGCCACTTAACGATTAAGTCATCTGTCACGTTTTCCAAAAGCTGGATACGATATCAATCGACAAAGAAACTGGGGCGTGATGTGAAAAGTGCACGGCGACGTGGTCCCATCATAATATTTTTGTTGCTACATCAACTTGTCACCGTGGTAAGGATCTATGTACTACTGTACTCCCCCTCCCACACACACCCCCTTGCAATGTACAGAATGCTAGTCACTTGACCGCAAAGCTCCATAATACTTGATCTATCCGAAGAAGATATTAAAACAAACACAACTTTCAAGATGAAAGCGGAAGGAAACCTAGAGCTACCACCAATCGCGCAATGCTTTATGCAAATTTCAATTCATGCCCTTTCTGAAATTCGATACTCAAATCTTCCCTTTTTTGTTATTTTACAACGAATTTTACAACTTTATTCCCAGTTTTGGTTGTTTTCTGTTCATATGATTTCGTGCCATATCCAGAATGCGGCAATGCATCATCTACTAAAAACTCAATAAGTTAGGGTACCACAAAAAACTGAGATATCCTACGATGCAACATGGGGAATCAAGTATTAACTCGGAATATTCGGTTACTGGAATATCTTTAGGAAAGGATGGATAGATCAAAATCATCTTTTAATACCGCTCTGTTGCTTTGATAGCATTTTGGAGTTAACGCACGACTTTGGGCATAAAATCGCCTCCAAAAATTATTAATCGATTGTTTTCTATTTCTTGGAAAATACACCCAATCGTTACTTTGAATCGTTAATAAAACCTATAATACATACTGCTTTGTAGCTTGTTTACGTTTTTATTGATCTCGAGGCAAGCACTAGCCTACCTTAGCTTGCAGTAAGCTACAGCAAACTGAAACTGCTGCACTACCCGAGGCCCATTCTGCCCTCTCTGTAGCGATGGCACAGCAGATAAAAATACTTGCTATACTGCTAATAAGTTATCCAACTAAGAAATAGTCTTTCTGCTCACGCTTACACTCGATGAAGACCTTCAGGAATATAAAAGCTTTTCAAAAGCAAATGAACGGTCGTCTCCTGATAAAACTATAAAGCCGCCAAATAATTCCATTTAATATCAAATCAATTCTCTTGCGAATCACAATCTATATTCAAAAAACTGATCGCTGTAGCTATACAAAGCGAAAGTCCAGTACGAAAATTCTATTTTTAGCTTTTCTATTCTTTTAACTTCCATCTGATTTCATAGTACTTGCAATATGTAACGGCTATTTATAGGCATATATTATGCATCCTCTGCTATCATAATCCTGTGTGGCTTGTAGTTCTAGTATCCTAACACAAAAAATAACAAACAAACAGGAAAACAAAAATGAATACCTTCTCCTCAGGAATCACTGCATCCTCCGTTCTTATATTTTCACTTGTTTCAGGACCCTGAGACGGCTCCAAAATATCTCGAAATAAATTCGAAGATGGCTGCAACACATCAGCGTACCCTTGACCTACTCGTCTTCGTCCCTGTAAGAATGACGAAGGGTTTTGTTTATATCTTCATATGTACCTTGTCTTTAGCGATGAACAGTGGGAAACAACTAGAACAACGTGAATCCACCATTCAGGTGGCAAGAAGTAGAAATTATAATCCTCGGCAAGTTTAAGCAATGCCATTCTACAAGGTTTTACCAAGTACATTTGACTTGTATAATAATTGCTCGAAATGAGAGCAAAGTTCTATCCACACTTTATCGGCCTTGATTCACACCGTACATCGCCCTACTGACCTCATTTTATTGCTTAAGTATTCCATTTAAGTAACTAAATAAAAAAGGACATTGTCCTTCTCTTTCGTATCGTATCTCCGTTGTCCTGAGCTTGCCCTAAACAATGGTATATTCAGTTTCGCATACACGCGTATACATAGCTTGTTTCGCCTTCAGGGAGCCACCGCTTGTTCATCTCGAGCTTCTGCCTGCAGCGAGTATGTTTCGTAGTATACTGACGATGGTTTCTCTTACTTCCGTACGCAAGTGATGGGGGATATTTGATATTCACTAGCTAGTTTCACAGTTTCTTCCAACATTTCGGATTTAGTAACGGATGTGCGTTCTGAATGGGTCTGCACTATTTCCTGCTCATTCGCTTTGGGAGAAAGACGTGATTCGTCGTAAAACGTCTATTTTGTGTCTGAGCTTAGTTTAAGAAAACATTTTAGTTCTTTGCAATCTCAATCAATGTGTTTAAAGTTTGCCCTCAGGCAGCCCACTTATAGTATCACGTCCTTATGCTCCTGTATTTTGTAACGTTGAAAGTTTCCGGTATTCTCGAATCGATTTATCACGCAATAACTGATCAATTGTTACATTGGTTACAGCACACGGATTCTTATTGAAAAATGCTGGTTGTAGTTGGCACCCGAGGCTTGTCCCACCTACTATTACATATGCGAACCTGATGGTGTTCGCGTGTGCCTGCTCTAAAACGTTTTGAGACAATAATTATTCCATTACACCCCAAGAATTGTTAGAAAATCTGGAGTACAAGAGCTGACTTTGATGTAACCATTGAAGATAAGGATGTCTTACAATCATATTTTGACGGACGCCAGTCTATGATACTAGGGTTGTGGAGCATCCGATGAAATCTGGAACGATACTTATGAGATGTTTATACTTTAGTCTTTCCCTAGCGTGCAATGCTATAACTTGTACAGTATAACGACCAAACGTGTAATAATCTTCCATACATTCCACGAAATAGCCCTTGCGACCACACGTGAGTGTTCGCGGGATAAAATACAAATTTTCTGACGTTCGCAACAACCTATTCCTCAAGAGTCACAAAACTGTTTGCCTTCATTAAACGGTGTTTTGCCATTGATACCATGTCTCACAATATGAAATACGTACAAGGATGACCTAAAATGTGTATAAGCATTTCTTGCTTTTATCCTCTTCTGCGCAGACAAATCATGGAAGATGGGCGAAAACAACATAGTACCCCCACTCGCAATTGTGTAGATTTTACTACCCTGAGCACGAACAACAAACCAACCTGCATTAAGTTTAACGATCGAAACCAATATGATATGGAGAGTAGCACCTGTATACAGTGTTATGACTGGACTCTCACCACGATGACTCAAGATACGAAACGAATCTTACCGTCTGGGGTCCTTCTATCACCGAAGCCTGAGTTCTTAGTAAATGATCAAAAACCATGTCTTCTTGTACATCTTCTGTGGCACCCATGACCACAGATTGACAAGTATTATTGCTACCACCACTAAATTGACGATACAACCATTCTACGCCATCTGCACACCAAGATGGTATTCTTAACCATCGCTGGATCCATAAGAAATTGTATCTACATAAAACACCGGCAATCTAAAGGAGAAAAGTGGAGAAGTTTTAAATCTTCAAACGAAATGCAAAATTCCAACGATCAGGTATCGTAAACTGGACTGGCACGAGAGTGCTCTACGGGAAAGTACTGTAGATAAGAAAGGGACAACATAATGACCTGTCTGTCACAAAAAGGGCGTAGGAACTAGTTCTGCCACGTCATCAGACGAGGCCAAAAAAGTGCGGTCTATCTTGCGCACAAAGAAAAATTTCCCGGTAAAAGACACTGCGGTAGGCCGTCAAAGGGCTGGGCTGACCAAATTTGTAATGGGTTTCGTGTTAACATTACTAATAGTTGAAACGCTAATGACCGAAGAGAACGGAAGGATAGTGTATCCAGGAAGTGTGCGAAGATACTTTAAAGATTACGCAAGTAAATCAAGGGGAGATTAAGACCTTCTTTCTAACTCGCTCTCTAGCCGTGCAGAACAACATAGCTTGGGAAACTGACAATTGAAATGTTATTTACGGAAAACTCGTCCCTAATATTCTTTACTTTATTTCAACTTTTTAAAAATCCCTCAGAATAAGGAAAAAATACATTATATGATCACAAGATGTTTTTGTTCACCGCGGCAATTACCGTTTTAAGTATTATCAACGGCAGAGAATCGTCCCTTCCAAGAGGCAGCCCAAATTGCCAATCACTTATTCAATTAAACCAGTAAAGTGCATTTTCCAACATCAGGTTACTCTCACAGTAGTACTTCTTTTGCATCTTTATTTCTTAGTTTTCATGCATAGAAAAAAGTCTGTTTGGACAAACAATTGAAATCATAATGGAAGAAACGTATGGGCAAAGCCACGTTGATCTTACCATACCAATAATGCATATGTCCCGGCTACTTCTACTCCCAGTCAAAAGCTGTCAAAAGGAAGCAAAAATTTAGGTGCATAATTTTCTT
Source organism: Carybdea cf. marsupialis auct. non (Linnaeus, 1758) (assembly GCA_010016065.2). NCBI lineage: Eukaryota > Metazoa > Cnidaria > Cubozoa > Carybdeida > Carybdeidae > Carybdea > Carybdea cf. marsupialis auct. non (Linnaeus, 1758). Next base: position 6,131 of record JAAAKL020017193.1, on the reverse strand, counting down.
TTCTCGGCTACTACCCTCTCCAATAATTTCTTATCAAATCTTTAAATGAATACAATGGTTACAAACTGTTTTGACACATAATGAAAGTAATTACTTCTTAATATCCAGGTTCACTTTCAATGTCTGAAAATTAAGTTGGCCTCGCCTAGAATTTAGAGTCAGACGTTATTCTGCTGTGACGTTGATGACATTATAATAGTGTGTAAAAACCGTGTACTGCTTCATCACTAGTGTTAGATCACTATTGAGCAAACGGTTGTGGCAAAAAATTAAACTGCTATGCTACCTAAGCAGCAGTGACAGGTGTATCTTCCGTACAAATGTTTGCTTTGAAAACCGCTAGTCGTCCATAAAAGAACCTTTGACAAGTTCTCTTTATCTTCGGAACGGGCCCTAATCGGTATATGTGAAGGAAATTCGAGCAATACAAAGTCTAAAAGCCCGTAAAATAGACTGTGCCTGAGTTTGGGAGGGAAGTGGCATCAAGGTTGCTTTCTAGCGTTAAGGAAAGATAAATATAGGCGGTACTGAACTGCATAGCCCAAAACATTTATCAAAACTAGAATTCTACATCAATCCGTTATGTAATTCTCACTTGAAATAAAAATTAACAGATTTATAGAAAAGTATCTAGGAAACTAAGTGGCTTGTATCGAGGCCCAGTAATTTAATAGAGAAAGATAAAAACCACAGGCTTGCAAGACTCTTGTGTAATGTGCGATGTTCTATCACAATGTATTGACACATCAAGCTACCCCAATGATTCCTACCCCCTTGTTCGTATTTTGGAAGCTTAACATCCCACTAATTACTAATCAAAAATTGTCTCAAGAGAAAATTAAGAGTATCATATATGATCATTTGCAAGCAAACAAGATGCATGCAAGATAGCTTCAGATACCTTAATCATTACGCCGGTTTGGCCCAAGTGAGTGTATATCGCGATTACCAAACAAGGCATGCGGTATCTGAAATAAGGATGTTCTTGTGAACAGAGAAGAAGCTAATGCTTACAATAATGGAGCTGAGCGGGCAAAAACGTTTGGGCGAAGGAAAGGCAAATTAAACATAGACAAGCATAGTGTAAGCACACGTGTAGGAGTAGGCAAATCCACGATAGGAGGCTTGGTTTATATAACCCCCCTGACATTGTACGGCATTATCCTCTGTATAAAACATGATGTGCATAATTTAAGCTGCGCCTAATCAGGCATCACTGAAGCGTCCACTTTGGTTGGATAACGTATGACTAAACATGCCAGCTCTGGTATTTGACATGACACTTTCGTCTCAGAAGCTTAAAATTAATGACTCGTTATGCTCTTGCGATTATCCCCTATCGTTTGGACTTGCATCTTCTTTGTGCTTCTCAAAGTCTGTTATCAACATCTCCTGAGAACGGGAGCAGTGGGGCAAACGTGCTACAACATGCGCTTTAAATATCTCTTGGAAGTTGCTAATGTATTTTATGTGAAAGTAGGGTATCACGAGGCAAAGGGTCCGTGTGTGTGTGCGCAATTTCCTTATTGCAGACGAGATGAAATTAACCCAAATTAATCTGACACATACACATGTTATTTGCATGAAAATTATTGCATTTGCTGGGAATTGTAGGGGGAATCGCCCCCTACCCCAGAATCCTCCTCCACAAACCAGTATATTGCATCTTCAATTTTTCTGGTCTAGTACAAGCTACTTATAGCCCGATCACAGTTTACTTCACATGTTAAACAATTCAGAAGTTCATTTCATTTGTTTGTGGCAGTTGGTGTCTAACTGAAAATATACCCTACTGCTGAAGACATCCAGTACTGATAGTTCGTCCCTCCAGGTGAGTTAAGCCAATTTGTAAAGCATAGTCCATTTTCTTGCATTCAGATTTGCAAAGTCCCTCCCCTTCTCTCCAACACAGCACTTGACGTGTAGGTTTCATGGCATTTCACATCAGGGGAAGATATATGTGTCTACAATTGGGCCATTGAGGTCAAAAGGTCACTAAAATCACAGGAAAAGCGCAGTGCAAACAACAAAGTGCGGTTTGACCAGAGAATATGTTATAAAAAAGATATTCTCTAGTCTGACAGGTACAGATAAGCGATATGGTTATACACCAAACCATAAAATCAAATACGAATGCCCTGGTGTTCGCAGCCTCACAAAGAGAAAGGGATTTGGCAGTTGCAGCATTCAAGCACATCAAAACGAGGGAAAATTAAACGATAAACATTCGCTTACCTTTAGAGCCATCAAATACAATAATATCTTGCTTGAGATATAAATTGGACCTTGAGTATTTATATGACCTGAAGGAATATCTCTAACATAATAAACTAGTGTTGCAAACAGTGGCCCATATCTTAACATTGGTCAAGGAAATTACATCATGTCTGAAACAACCGACGAATGAAAAGCCTAGTTTTATACTGTTTCGCTGATGGTGGTGGTGATATTTTGGGATCAACGTCCCAAATTGTCGACTTAACTAGTGCACTGTTTATTGCACTGTTTAGTGCAGTGTTCAAGTCGGCGCTTAATAGTACAAGAGGTCCTGGGTTCGCTTCCCATCCGTGCCGTACACAATCATGACCATTGTCAGTATCTATGTATGTCAGTTTGTGCACGCTGATGCACAATTTATGCAAATGACAAAAAGGACGGCCAGAAAATCTGAAAGAAATGCAATGAATGGCAAAGGTCTATTTCATATCAAACCAGAGGATAATGGTATGGTTTTAGGCACTGCACTCCCTTTTGGCTAAAGGCTACGGCTAAAGCTTCGGAAACTATATTTATGTAACCTGGTTTAGACTAGGGTATCATTTTAGTAACCTGTACGGTACTCCATCTGGCAAATCTATTTAAGTACCCCTAGAAGGGAACTCTGGGAGAAACTTTACAACGCCACTATATAATAAATGCATCACATGTCAAATTTAGCGCGCTAAGCTTTGGAAGGAAGAAGGGGGTGATAAAAGTATGAACTGATGTATGTCAAAGCTGCATCATGATTTATGAATCATTTATGAATCATGAAGGGTTGACTGTACTCCCTCAGCTATTCCGTGTGAAGCTTACTCAAGTCCTGATCTCAGAACTCATTTCTTCAAGTGACGATCTTCCCTGTTTCATACTCTTCTCGCCTTTGTAAACTTCCCGTGCTCAGACGTTCGTTCTGTTTTGACTTTAATAATATCAATCCAAGTAATATCACATCCAAATCCTCATGGCTACCCATAACTACAAGTGATTTCGTCAGATCATTGATATACTAAGGTTGCGACAGTTGTATAACTCAAATGGCAATACTAAAGCCAAAGGAATTCATTGCTGTATCGCATTAACTTTTAAACAAACGGAGTGTCAGACGGTATCGTTATCTTTTCAGTAATGGAATCTACCAGTCACCAGTGGGCATGGATACGGCATTCGCGACCTTACCCTCTGAAACTGAAGGAAAGTTAACTGTCAAGTCAACCCGAAAAGCGTATTAGACCAGGGAATGCTTTCAAACGTCAAATGCACCTATTTGGTTTAATCAAGTTTGTACGAGTTATCAACAAACAGACATAATAGTTGCACTTTGAAGGCAAATTATAATACATAAGCCATTCTATGATGAATTTATCAATCACTATGAAAAGATACAGTCCACTTGCTATACGATTCGATACAAAGGGAAGTATATATCCTCTATTATAGTGTAAAGCCAGATGTAAAGCAGCAGACATTGATGAGACAGCAAACAAGAAAGACTAAAATGGGAATGAAGAACATCAATATTATGAGTAACGTCATCAGCATCGTGTATAATTAGGAAGCATACTGTTCGATTTGCAATATTCATTAAACTGAATGTCCAGTTTTACTTTAACTAATTGGAGCAATTCTCTCCAAATTTCTGAAGGTCAATTTTCCAACGCGCAAACGGCGAAGTACAATAAAAGATACTACTTTGTTCCATAATAGATAACCTTTTCACACAACGTTTCGGCACTCACTGTTGCCATTCTTAAGCGAAGAAGCCTGGTGCACTCATCAGCATCGCTACGATCATCATCATAACCATTACCACTACTACAAGTTAGTATCTCTTATCATCAATATCAATTCTCTCCAAATTTCTGAAGGTCAATTTTCCAACGCGCAAACTGCGAAGTACAATAAAAGATACCACTTTGTTCCATAATAGATAATCTTTTCACACAACGTTTCGGCACTCACTGTCGCCATTCTTAAGTGAAGAAGCCTAGTGCACTCATCAGCATCGCTACGATCATCATCACAACCATTACCATTACCACAAGTTAGTATCTCTTATCATCAATATCAATGTTACATGATACTAAAACTGCTTTGAAGTAAACGCATTTTTTGTTGTTGTTTTGTGAAATCCTTCCGTCAAATACAAGGCAGGGTTGCTACTTCAAGAAAAAAAAACAGAAAAAAAGATTTAATTTCCGACAAAAATAAAGATTTCTAAGAAAATGGTAATTGACGTTAGATTTACAAGTGTCAACATCATAATTGAGTGGAAAGCAGTTTGAAGACAGATAGTTTCAAATTTTGGGAGTCCTAGGGAAGAAAATGTTGGCATAGAAATTTCTGCTTGTTTTAGGAATACAAAAAGAAAAGTCATGCAGAGATTTAGCATACCGAGTACCCTCTAGTAATTGGCAGTGCAACAGAATGGATCTTTTTTGTATGTCATTCCATTGCCTTACCTTTTTGGTGTTTTATTCTATGATTCTTATTAATTAAAAACTGTCATTATATGTTTAAAGAGAACGTACATGAGCCGTAATCCAGTCTTTTAGTGCTTCACGTCTGATCATATGAAATACTATTTTCTTGTATAAAGTTTGCGAGTCTGGGAGATGGAAGTTACTCAGGAGCAGTGCAATCATCTCCAAATTATGGGCGCTTTATTCTTCTTTAATAATCGAACTTGCGGTTCTCCGAAGAAAAATAAATTTGATGACTGCGTTCACAACACACTCGTGATCCTAAGTTTTTTACTACAGCGCAACTCTTCAAAACCAAACTAACTAATCAGAATAAAGAGATATAAATAGGGAGTATACCCTTACGGAATAATAGCACAGTTATCAAGACAGTGGCACATGATACATTTTGGCAGTAAGTTGAAAGTTTTGCCAGTTTTATTAGTAGTTTGTAATAACATTTGTTTGATTTATTGTTAAAAAGTAGCAATATTGAAAATTAAAGTTCTAATCGAAATATACCACAGCATTAGATGCTGTGTGTGGCTACACATACGGTAAAGAATGTGAAACTTTTCAGTCCTCTTTTCAGACTTGTTTTTCATCAGTTACACTATGGAAATGGAAGCTCCAGCATCCAACTCGAATTTAAGTGAAACTAGGTTGACAATTTGTTCTTCACATCATTATTAGTAATGTCTTAAATAACAAAATATATTTTGCCTGCCCTTCTGTCTGTCTCTGCCTGCCTGCCTGTCTGTCTAGGAATAGCATCTACTGTTTTCAAACGTAAGACTTTTCACTGCGCAAGGTTTGGATTCACGATTTTCTGAAAAAGCAAGACCAGACTGATTGGAGGTGTTCTCAGGGCAGTAGGACTAAACTAGGGCTTAGACAGGCTGATTAAGTACAAAAAGGGAAAATGGCCGACTTAATCTAATAAAGTAAGGAGACTATCTTCATCAGCGAAAAAAGAGCTCAACAACAGTGAAAAAAGTGCTCTTATAACTAATTTATAACACAACTTCCAAAACATCCATTTTTGAGCACAACGTCACTTCGAAGACCCTTTAAATTCTCAAAATGGCCTGAGGGTTAATACTGTGTTGCTGTCTGCACCGAGGGCAATCCTGGTAAATTAGATCAAAATGGAGGTTAGCGGTTTCAACGCGGTGCGCTCCCCTTTTCAGGGGCTAGGGTGGTGCCCATGTACGTGGGAGCATAGGGCACTTTAAGACCAGATGCTCTTCCTGGCTCCACCAATCGCCCTTCCAGAATTTGAACCCTGACCCTCTTGAACTGAAGGTAAGGAACTTATCCACTAGACCACGGCGGCACGGTTAGCAACATTTCCATTTTAATTGAACTACAAGTTTAAACAATGCTGTCAAAAGCCAGGTGTACTGCTAG
>JAAAKL020017192.1:0-10704 GCA_010016065.2 Carybdea cf. marsupialis auct. non (Linnaeus, 1758) | reverse complement strand
GACCCAAAAAATATTATTTGGTGCAATACTGACACATAAAGGGAGATTTACATGATCAAATAAAAATAAATCTTCTTTTTTTTTTTGTTTTTCCCCCCCCCCCCCCCTCTCCCGGTCTGTTAGTCCTCAGAGGTTGTTACAAATGTGTTAAGCCAAATGAATTGCTTTCACAGCTCAGGATCTTATTCAGAAGTTAAGGATGCACTTTAATCCACCAACATCAGCTAAATTTCAATACTTACAGTTTAAAGTCATGCATCAGAAGACACGGCAATCAACCGCGGTATTTGTGTTACATTTAAGAATATTAAATGAGCATGCTTAAGGATAGACTTTTGAGCATCCTTTTGAGTAAGTTGTAACAGCAATGTTTTTCACAACAAAGAACGCTATTGTTTTGCACTGAAATAGAGAAGCCTAGTCAAGCTTAGAGGATTTACAAGAGGATATTTTATAAATTGGGGCAATCTAACTGCAATCCACAAAATTAAGGGAATTCGAGAAGTACATCGAAAGCAGGTTTTCTTGTGGAGATCATCCACAAGAGAAATGTAAGTCTTCAGACAGTGATTGCTTTTTTGTGGTTCTTTGCTTAGTAAGATCTTTTATGAAAAGCTTTTTAAAGAGTTTCCTTTGAAACTTCACAGCAGATCACTTAAGATATACACTGGTGGATTGGTCAAAGTTTATAGAGCAAATGACATTAAAGTGATTGTTAATGATAAGATAGTTATTTTACACAATGGGTCTAATACATTAGAGTAAAATTGGTTCGTCTAAAACATGTGTTAATTGGCAGTTTCCCACTAGTAATGGATCGTGAATTCCTTTATACATTGTTCAGGTTCATCTGCTGCAGTTAGTCTACTGCACCATCACTAGCTTTTTCATGTTATGTAATATACATATCTTAAACTTGTAGGAAGGGAGAACTGGTCACTATTTCATACTTGACTGACATGTGACTAAATGTGAGAATGTTGTTAGTCCTTGGAGTAGTCAGCTAGAAGTAGTTGTACACGGGTTTAACAACAAAAGTTGTGTTCCGCTTTATGTTTGTTCTTTTCTCTGCGTGTGTCTGAGTAAGGTTCCCACTGAATCTGATACTTGATATGTTTAAGGTGTGTTAAGAGGTACCTTTTAGCTTGCTTCATATATGTTCTCTTTTAATCCATTACATTATTTTCACAGATGCCAAGAGTGAAAACCAAAATGCATTTCACACCTTTCTACATGAATTCAATCTTCTGGTTTTTTTGTAGCATAATGAACAAAATAGAAAATGGGTGGTTTATTGAAAAAAATGCGCAGTGGCCAGGGCAGGCATTTGCCTTAGAAGTGGAGAAAGTTTTGTATACAGGAAAGTCACTGTACCAAGATATTCTGGTATTTAAGAGGTATGTAGAAGTGACTAAACACTTTATAGTCAGATGTAATTATAGTTTCTAACATGATAAGAAGAGCTATTCAGTTGAGCCAAATCAACAGGAGCTGAATGTTTAATGACGAAGTGTCTGGAATACCGTGGTAAAGAGATAATTGTGACATTCCAATGATTTCAATACTATCCGATTGGTCTGCTTTGCATCATCATCTTACTCTCACAATTGGTTTCTATTCTTCTCCGAATTTTGTCATACGTTTTTTTAGGTATTAGCCAAATCTCAGGCTGATGGGTAATGTTATATATGAACATTAGTTACTGATATTCAGCAGTGAATCCAGGTCAACGTAGTAATCATTATGGCTGATATTGGTGTGATCCAAACAGCCTCAAGGCTAAATGATAAAATTTAATTATCTGCTAATTTAGACGAAAGTTGCTTCTGCGCAGTTTCTAGGCTTTACCGGCGGTGTAGTCACAATGTGAACTACAACAAATAGTTTTTACCGATGCACCGCCCAGTCATACATAATTGAAGACTTGACATACCTAGTGTCAATTTACATATTACCAAGACTACAAAGATGGGTCAGGAGGCAACAATCTTAACCTCTGTCGAGGCATTTACTCTTAAAGCATTCTTCACTCTGAATAGTAAGAGGTGCTGTGTTTTTGCTTTATAAATTCACTCAAAGCAGGCATGTCTTAATAAAAGCTCTGTGCAGTTTTCTTAACCTATATTTCTTTTGCTTCTTCCATTATTTATGCAACTTAAGGAAAACTATAACACTTAGTTTTGCACTAGCTATATAGTGATGGGGCTGTATTTATACCTCTAGGAGATGTTGCCGGAATACCGATGAAAGCAAGTCTTTATCTGTGCCTTATTTCACCAATTTCCTATTTTGACATTCTCCATTGATCCTAAATGTTAAATTAAGCGTCATCTACTGAATGATATTCCCACCCATCCGGTGAAGTAAGGTTCATGAAGAAGTGGATTGTTCTAAATTTTGTGTCAACTTTGTTGGTTTGAAGGGATTTGAAGAGATGCTAGAGAAAGTGAAAATGTCACCGCCGAAGTTCAAACCCGGGACCCACGCATTTACGGTGTGCTGCTCTACCAAATGTACTGTGGTGACCCGGCGATAACATATTTTCACTTTTCTCTAGTGGACATCGCATCCAGCTCTACGCAATTTTGGACCCCGGGTTGATACAGACAGCTAGGGAGTTTCATACCTTGTTGAAGGAAAACAAAGCTTCCTTAAAGAGGACATACCCCTCCAGAATTAGGTGAATTTACGCACATAGCGTATTGTCCTTAATTGATAAAAATAAGTTTTTAACTTCCTAGTCAGATAGGGCTATTTTGGATTTTCCAAACCCTTAAATTTTTGCGTACAGGGGTCATTAGAAAGTTTGGTGTTAACTTATTTTCTGCTATTCAATGTTATCTACAGATGACAATGTCCTAAGATTACCACCCTTAACAGGTAGAACATGTTTATTATGGAGAAATATGGAGTTGAATGATGGTGATGACTTTTGTTTGTCCTAAAATTGTTGCAATATAAATGAGATATTCTGCAGGTGCCCATGACATAGACGACACTGTTTACTTTTAAAGGAAGCGGAATAATTATTATATTTGTTTTCTACTAAAACGTTTTGGGGGGTTCCTATCATCATCAAAGTCTATGATTTGTTAACTTGACTTTTTTCACAAAACTTCATAGTATTCCCATGACCTTATGACGACTCCTTGGGGGACACGTCAGAGTTATCCACAATATTGCAATATGTCGCTAGCAGATTTGATGGCATCCATAGATAGCAATGTTAATTCTTGAAGTTGTATAATACGTCAGAAACAATAGGAACAAAATTGAAATTGCATGCCGGCAGTAATAGAAACTTCCATCTATAGATGTTCAGTGATTCATTTAACACCATTGTTTTCAGAAGAACTGTTACCTTGCAGTGAAGATAGAAGGTGTTGGTGAGTTAATTATACTGAGAACATTAGTTATAGTTTAAAAAGACTCCTAGTAAGTGAGATCTTAGGTAGGCAAAGTTAATGAACTGCTTTAGGAAATGGTTGGTGTAGGAACGTGCTAAGCACATCAATATAACGTTGTTATACTATGTAAATCGTCAATAAGTCTCTGTCTTGAACAAATCATACAGGAGTCCATGGAAGACCATCTTAAAGAGCTCGCTAGAAACAATCCTGCGATCCAAGATATGCAGGAAATTGATGTCGTGTGACATGACAGCTTGTCTAAAACCATTTTCCAGGGAACTTCTCAGAGCGGACGATGACAGGGACGACATCGACAGAACTGTTTAGATAACGACTAGAAATGGATAACTGTTGAGAAGGGTCCAAGACGGAAGACTCTGGAAGGAGACTGTGGATACTTAGTCCCTATGATTCCCGTAGGTTAAGTGACAGACGATGAATGGTGATGAATCATCTTGATAATTAGCAGCTAGGCCCAAGTAACAATAGTTGGGAATATTATTACTGCTGTTTAGACATACTGGTAATGGATGTTAACTGACTATGTGTCAGGACAAAGTATTTACATTTAGTTCATGTTACTGATGTCACATCAACACATTGGTGTTTATTCACTTCCTGTTTATAAACGTACATGCAGAAAAAAAAGCATGAACCCCCCTCCCCCCAGAATGCTATATGATGCATTACTGTGCATCACTGTATTTTGTTGGGATTATATACGAACAGGCGACGGGAATCTGTTCCAAAAGCTCCGGAAAGAGTACATCATTTTGAACAAGATACGTCGGTTTTGGTAAAATCTAAAAAGTAGATTTCTGGCCAAAGCTTGGAGCTTATTAAAAAAGACGCATTACGCGTGGATTTTAGAAGAACCATCGAGATCAAGTAAACTATGCTAAATGGAGAGCGGTTGCTGAACAAGGAGATACATTACTAGCCAATGACAAAATTGGAAACATTGAACAGTCTTGCCAAGAAGCAATGAATGTCAGTAAACGAAGTGACTCCAAAGAGCTCTTTGATATTGTGAAAAAGCTTAGTTGTAAGGAGGCAAGAACCTTACCATCCACAGTCAATAAAAGAAACGGCCTTCCATCACCTTTTTTAGAAAAGCTCCATGACGAATGGGCTGAATACTTTAAAGAACTTCTCAACAACCAAACAACGTCAGCCAATCTTGAAATACCTGTGACTGAGGAAGATATAAACATTGACATAGAGGAGTTTTCTAACACAGAAGTAACAAAAGCAATTCGAAGCTTAAAACGCAACAGATCCCTAGGTATTGACCAAAATGTAAAGGCTGAAGTATTGTAACATGCAGGCAAGAAGCTCGTTGAACGCCAGAGACAAATATTGAATCTAGTCTATCGTAGACTATGTGCCTTTCAGACAGGCTTTAGACGAGGAAACAGATACAGCTGCAGATCATCAGGAGGATTCTCGAAGAATAGCATCAAAAGAAAGTTTCCCTGGACATGATGTTTGTAGATTTTAAGAAGGCGTTCGACTCCATCGAGAGATCAGTTATGTGGAATATACTTCGACACTACGGCATCCCTGACAAGATTATAAAATTTATTAAATGTCTCTACAATGGCAGCTCTTCCAGAGTTCGACCCAGTTTGATGATGAGCAAGGAATTTTGTATCACGAGAGGAGTCCTACAAGGAGGTTCATTGGCACCCTTCCTATTCATAATCGTCTTGGATTATGATTTAAAGAGAACGTCGCCCAACAAAGGCCTTCAGACACAAACCAGCGCCGAACTATTACCAGATATCTATTTTGCAGACGACATTGTTCTTTTGGATGAGAAGGTAAATGATGCTATCGAACACTTCAAATCCCTAGAGCTTGAAGCCAAGAGCGTTGGACTTCTTGTAAAGTAAGACTAAAACCATGGTTCGAAACATAAACCACCAAAAAATTGAGGAAATCACCTTAAGGCCTGATGTGATAACCCGTATTGTGCGACTGAGTGAAGGGCAGCACTGGAGGCAGTAGAATATTTCAAGTACCTTGGATTTTACATAGCCAACTCACATACAGACTTTAATAAAGGGTTAGCCTGAGCACAATTTTAGAAGCTTCCTATCATTTGGAAATCAGAACAAATTTCACTTTATTTAAAGTTACACTCTCTGATACTATCAATTCTATTTGATGCTGCAGAAGCTTAAACCGTCACAAAAGTAATGGAAAAAGAAATCAATTCATTTGGAACCAACTGTTACAGAATTTTTACTTGGCATCAAGAGATTGGAGAAAGTGCGCAACACCGAAGTCTTTGCCTCAGTTGGACGCCAGGAGCTTTCAACAATAATTTATGCATGTCAACTTAGAGCGCTTTGTCATTGGCTCAGAAAAAATGATATTGTCAACTGCTTTGCCCTGTACAAACGACATGTTGGGTCAAATAGACGAGACCGTCCTGTCTTTCAGGAAACATATGGAAACTGTTACTGGAATGTCATCTATTGAACTGCTTGCGTTAGCCAGAATCGAGAAGAGTGGAGAAGAAATATGGTCGGAAGGTTCGACACACGACCTCGCAAACTGAAGAAGAAGGAAGAAGACGTCAGTTTTATTAATTAAAACTGACTTTTAAAGAAAAAGTTTAAGATGAAAGTTTAAAAAGTATAGCTCCAGGGGAAATCTTTTTTTAAACTCATCGCTGAAATTGCAGGGAATATAAAGATAATCTCAAAACAGGCAGCCTGATTATTATATGTGCTCTGCAATACAATTTTTAAAATGATAACGAGGCTACACAAGAAGGTACAACAAGGAATGTTAGTCCACAGATTGTAGTTTGGCTACCCCTTATCTACGACAACACTAGTTATTTGTTTTGCTTTGTACCAACCTCGGAAATCACATGGTTGAGCAAGGCAACTCGGTTTTGTGCTGATCCCAAATCTCAATAATCGGTAAAACATTAGGAAATGCACTACCAAGTCGCAATTTAATGCGACTGTATACCTACTGGTAAGAAGTACCGAAGTCAGTGGAAATATTTTATTGCTTAGTTTGGGAGTTATGGATCATTTCTAGTATTGGATGACATCCCCCAAAGACACTGATGAAACAATAGGCTCTCAAAGAATTCATGACTGAAAAACAAAGAATTCGTTGCTTTAAAATTGCGTGGTTTATCGTCATTTTAAGTTAAGATGAAAATTATTTTATTGATGGGAAGATCGCTCAGCATGTGTCAGAAAGATCCATATCCTGTGTATGATGGAGCTATACATGATAGCAATACTCTGAACCCTTTGATTTGAACTGAACAGTGTGACCTCAAAATCACAGAATGCTTTTAATAGCAGTAATAGTAACCGGAACCAAAATATGTTCTCCAATGTGTGACCAGTTAGAAATACAGTTTTTGCGAAGTGGTGAACGTTTTTAGTCTTTCTGAACAGTTTGATATATTGTTTTTAATTATTTGCTGGGGAAGAAAACAAGTAGAATGTGATCAACTATCGTGATTAAAGGTAGATGATAACTAAAATATTCGTTGAATACATCATATTGGATGCCATTTTTATATGGCTGCACGCAATGTATTTAATTCTAGTTGGCATGTCTATATTTGGGAGACGAGTGTGCTCAGCCGAGGCTCATAACTTAGCGTTTTGCGTCTGCTCAGATAAATTTAAGATGAAGTCTCCTTTTACGTAGATTTGTGTGTTTTTCAGAGCAAGTTATTTAAGTGTAGTTTTAATTGTTCTTTTGGAAATGGTACTATTTGATCTTAATTGTGTTGATATATGTTTATTTTGCATATTCATATGTTGCTTATTTCTTGAAGGAGGAATATGATACACAATGCTTCAAATTTTTGCTAACTCTAGTTTAAATAATTCCTTATCTTAGCGTTGTTACCCTTTTCGGGAAATATAGCTTAACACTCTCCCTTTCTGTTTGTTTTCGTGGTGTAGTGGGTCGTAACACAGCCATCGATTTTAGAGAGATGGTTGGGGTACAGTCACAGTAGTTGTTTCTTGAAGGCTTATTAGTGAGAACGTGTGCCTAGTTTCAGAGATTAAATAATTTCAATTCATCGATATGTTTGTAAATACGTCAGACATAAGGACGTAAAGTTGAAAGAGATTTGGTTGGGATTTTCCTTGTTGAAACTCCGCAATATCCATCAGATCTTCTGTAATAAGTATATTATCATGTATTTAATTTTTTAATTACGTGTTTAGAAATGTTTCTTGGTTTGGGGATCGAGTTCTTTGGTTATACCCATTTTTACACTTCGGTTAAGTGTTTATTATTTGCAGACAACTGGACTTATAAATGTCTCGTAAGGAAAATAATGATAAACATAACTGGTTTTAACGTTTCTAGTAAATGTATCTAGAAAAATGCTCAGTCTCATGTCACTGACCGTCTTTCATCGAAATACGACAAATCCCTGCAAATAGTAGAAATTCACACTCGATTGTACGTTGTAATGAGAAACCTGCCTTTGATATTTAGAGATAATGATACCCTTTTTCACTCTATTGAAACGGCATCTTAATAACTTGAAACATATCAGCATACAAACTTGTAGACGCCTTACACACAAAAGCCAAGGGACATGGTGCAATAGCATGTTAAGCCATAAATAACAGAAGGTCTGTCAAGAGACGTAGACGTAGACTAGGGCAACGGGCAAGGAATTTCCTCCATGCTTCACAATCGGCTGCTGCATCTTCACTTGCGCCCCATGTGATGCCGGCTAAATTTAGGTTATTAGTGAATGTTGTTCTCCAGGTGAATTTTGGACATCCGCTTTCCCTTTCCCGTCCTACAGGGCTTCATTTTATTGCTGTTTTTCTGGTAACTTGCCGGAGCAAAATGCACAAGCAAACAAGCAAGTAGTATATGCGTAATCTATCGCATAGATGTATTCCCGTGAAGCAATAGAGAGACATGTTAACATTTCTTTCAAAACCTTTTCTTTCTCTCCACCTTTCACAGTCTACTTATGGAAACAGACTTACTGTTTGTTTATTGTCGCGCATTGAAAGTGTTTTTACGGATTTATATGCATACTATTCATCCAATTGCCGATAAGGAAGAGTACAATATCCTTGGGGAAGTGAGGATATTTCATCCTCGAACAAGTACCGTTTGTCATCGTAAGCGGACAATGAGGTTGTACAAAGATTCTTCTTAAATTGTTGAGAAAATGAAGAACGAATCTGTGTCATTGCTTGTCTCTGTTTTGTTCCAGAGAAGAAATACTATTTTTAATAAACATGACACAATTCCTTTTTCACTACGATATGTTAATTCCCCCTCCCTTGCCGTTTTCTTCTCTTCTCCTTCAAACGTAATGGAATACATTTTCTAACGAAGTCGGACAAACTGTTGAATTTTCTAAACACCTTCTTGCTTAGAGTGGAGTGAAGGGGTTGTGATGGGAATTCTCTGAAAAATCAAACTGGGAGATATGAAAGCTGAGAGGTGTGAATGGTGTACCAATAACTACAGCTGTCACTAAGTAGAAGGATGCTCTCATTTTATTGATGTTATCTCGTCACATAATTATAACTGAAGTATCCAAAGGATTCTTGCAAATACCCGAAATCGATACCCCCCAATAAATGGAAATATTCAGAAGAAGGGATGTCTTGTGTTGGAGTAATCTGATGGATCTAACACTGGGTTTAGCTACAACACATTGCAGACAGTTAATATTCGATACAAGTTCGATATTCGTATGTCGGCAAACATTCTTTAAGGCCTTCCCGTACACAGCATTGTTATGTAGCAATTTGAAAGTTGCAGGAGAAGTAATACTTTGTTATTTCATACAAACCAATAAATGATTATGTTTTCCTTCATATAATTTGAAGTGTTCTACAAGAACATGGAAAGAAAGTCCTGTTAGTCAAGACGTTTTCAGCAGGAGCTCTGTTTTGCTTTTATCCTTTGCTAGACCCTTTACTCTTTATGTTCAAGAGATCAGCTTTATTATTTATTCTTGAAGTTTTGCTTTCAGTATGTCAAAATGACACTTTTTTTAAGTTTTACGTCCATCATTTTTCCATGATTTACAGTTGCCAACCTGATACAAGGAAAAGTACAACGCATTCTGTTATGTGAAACCAAAATGTAAATATGAACTTGGATTATGTTATACTATCAAGATTTTCGTAACAGATATCGCTTCTTGATGTTTTGGATAACAGTGGTTGTAGTATCAACTGTCCCCTTGCACAGCAGTATTGGAAACTGTTAGTTCTAACTTTTGTCTAAGCAGCATGGTTCTACGTATCAGATTC
The DNA here is from genome assembly GCA_010016065.2 of Carybdea cf. marsupialis auct. non (Linnaeus, 1758). Classification (NCBI taxonomy): domain Eukaryota; kingdom Metazoa; phylum Cnidaria; class Cubozoa; order Carybdeida; family Carybdeidae; genus Carybdea; species Carybdea cf. marsupialis auct. non (Linnaeus, 1758). The sequence goes on along the minus strand of JAAAKL020017192.1, from coordinate 1,001 downwards.
AACCATATTTTATCTTCCTCCATCTATTTAAATGTCTCGATTCGACTAGTAAAAGTATTTTGTTATTCTTGTTTGTCAAAGAAGCCAAATATAGTTTATGGTGTGCAAGATGTGAGTTAAGATTTGATCTTGTAACTCAGTCCTCCCACATCTGTTTATGCCAGGGCTGCCACTCTTGACACGCTGTTTCCACCTACAGCGCATGCTTAAATCCCCTACTTCCCCCCTACGTTTCAGGAGCTCATCTCCCCTACAATCCCCTACAACTATTATACTTACCCTACATAATTTCCTTACAGCGCATACCCAAGCCCTCTACCTTGTCTCTATAGTAAGGAGCATACTTTTCCCACCCTTGTAACCATTATATTTCTTATGAATATCACCGTAGTATGTTTGGTGTACTTATAGTCTGAGGGAGTAGGGGAAATACATATAGTGGGAAGTGAAAAAATACCGTAATATTTTTGTCACAAAGCTCACTGAAAGAGTGTTTAGGGTCAGATACAAAAATTAAACAATGGGGAAGTTTTAAGGTGTGATTTAATGCCCGCGCGCGCTGTATGAAAAAGACCAGTGGCTGTTTAAGGTAACTGAGCGACTGGACTTTCCACAAGACAAGCAGGAGAAAATTTGAGGAATCCGTTAAATTTTTGCGATGTGTACCGATCTTCACTCTGTAGGCCTAATGTATATAGGAAAAAGCTTACTTTTGACATTCTAATAAGCAAAATATTAATACATTAAAGTGAAACTACAATATTTTGTGTTTCTATGATATAACTGCATTAATTTTCTTTAGCGAAGCAACCAAACCACGATTCAGTAACGCGTGAGAAATTTGGCATAATAAACGCTTAAAGTCACATTGATACGGTTGCAAAGGGTGTGCAAATGCTGCTTAAAATAGTGTTCACCGCTATCGAAAGTTTCCTTATGATTCATACGGAAAACATAAATGACCAAGGTAAAAATAGACGCTACTGATACTTAGCTTTTTA
>JAAAKL020017191.1:0-10704 GCA_010016065.2 Carybdea cf. marsupialis auct. non (Linnaeus, 1758) | reverse complement strand
AATATCTTCATTTTTTCAACATTCGTAGCTATTACCCTCGAAAACTAAAACTTTTGAAATAGGAAAAGAGCCTTTAATCACATTCTTTACCATTTGCAATCAGGTTTATCATAAAAAGAGATCGTTAAGAAAGTTTAGAAAAAATCGGAATCAGAATATTTCTGACTGATAAGAATTAAATTGAATCCTAAATGTCTAGTTTAAAATCAGGGCAGTAATACAAAAATGGAATGATGAAGTGAGAATGTCAAGAAATATACGTGTATTTAAGATTCTTTCAGAGGTAAAGTATTTGCTGGCCCACCCATCCGCAAAAGTTAGAGAGAAGACTTCTATAACTCCGCCTTCAAAATCTACGCCTATGGACGCGACTAAAAAAACACATTAAGATCATATATTTTTTATAGCTCTTCATTTCAAATGCTATGAAATCCCCAGTTCGGCTGTCATGAATAGGTGCTATGCACTGATAAAGTTTTCGCACCATTACTGTAGATTAAGCATTCCTATAATGTGGCTAGTTCCAGGCTCTAACAACGTAAACATTGTTTTTAATTAAATATCTAGTAGCAAGAGATAAAATTAGGAGCTCCATCATTCTGTTCTTTCAAATTGTAGCATTACTTAAGAATTCATCAGCATGCAGTATTTATGTTAGCCTTGAAGTTAATACAGATTTTAGATGTTCAGGAATAACTTGTATGCAATTACCAACCAGTAATCCAGTGTTCCTATAAATGAGGCATGTTGGGAACCTTTACACTGATAGTCATATTTTACTGAAAACCTATTTGCCCTTTTAACGGCAAATCTCGGCCAATCAAAACATAGTTGCCCATGTCTACTACAGGACAGACTTCAAAAGACCCACAAATCTTGATTGTCAAAACGAGGCTCTACTAAACACAACATCAGGATAGAAAATTACTGTTGCTCTTGAGTTTTGAAAGTTTTACTTCTCTGTTCTTCAAACTAGTGGGTGGGATGGAAATATCTTCGACATTCCTAGTTTTTAACAACCGTCAACCACGTTGCCGCATTTCCTACGGCATGCTACTTCCAAGCTCTAATAATGTACATAAGGCCATTTATTAAGATCAAAACAAGATATTGAGTTTCCATGTGTCAGAACACATGCATGGAAGTTGTTAAGTTGTTTATCATTGCATGCGAGTCATTATCTCGATCTATTACGGCGAGTGTGGGTTTAAAGGAATGCAGGTAACGTGGTTAAGTAGGATGGTTACCAGGCTACTTGGGATTGGATTTGGTCTGATATATCGATATTTTGTGACTTGCGTATCGGATGAACAAAATGAATTCGAAACCGAGGTTTAGCTTTGGCTTGTGTCTGTTTTCTTTGGCGATTCAACGTTTGGTAAACGAAGAGGCAGGTACCGCTTCAGCTTCAATTCAAACGAAGACAAGGGATAGATATTCAAAATGGTGAAAATCAGCGAAAGTCTACTAGGAAGAAAATTTCAAAGAAGCCTGAATCTACAGAGCTAGACTAGGAAATATGCTACCCTTTTTAGTAACACACCCCCTTAAAACAATACAGGAAGAAAGAGTTATTATACGAAACAGCGTAGATTAAGGCAGGCTGTCAATATTTGTGTTTGTATCCTCAATTAATAAAATTTAAGGCAAAGCAAAAAGAACCTATTTCAGACTTCTCTTGTTAAGTCTCAGATTTCAGGTAATGGGAGTATCATTCGTATTTAAATGAAGTTCCTAACATCGTATTTTTGTCCCTGGCATTGCATAAGTAGGAAATATTTTCACGTTTACCAACACAAACGTTGGAGAGTAATTTGATTTTATACTATATTCGAGAACGTCAGATATATTGGGTTTAGAAAGTCAGAAGGTGAAACCAAAATCGACTTTAAATGCTGTTGTTCCCTTGTACTGTAGCTTCGAAGACAAGGCTGATTTGTTTAGTTTCAGTCAAGTACATACTGATCGGTCTTTCAATAACACCTGTGACCCAAAACGAGCTGATTAGTTTTAAATAAAATAGGATCAAGTAGCAAAGCTGGAAAGACTTTGTCTCCGATAGTATTATTGTCTTATATACTAATGGACAGGAACAAGGCATTGATTAAAAATTTGTAATGCACGCTTAAACTCTGCTCGCGCTGTTCAACCATAAGCTAGTTGACAATTCTTTAAACCTTAAGATTCGTTTCCTATGCAAAGAATAATGTTTGTACTCACCCACCAACATTTTTAACGATCTTCTTTAACTCTTTATCGTTTGTACCATCAAGAGAGCGATTTAAACGATGATTATCACTCGCTTTCCGTGGGGACCGAGGATCAGACGATCTTCGCTTCGGCGAAATAACACTTGAGCTATCATCATCTGATCTTAACTCCGGTGAACTATATCTTTTATCCACCTGATTTGCTAAGTTGGCAAAACTTTTATAATTATCGGTGAAATCCTCGATTGATATCTTGCCATCTCCATCCTTATCAAGTTGGTTAAAAATTTCTCGTAAATCATCAGGGTCAAGATCAACAACTGCTGCTAGTTCGTACTGATCAATGTACCCGCTGCAGTCAAGATCACAGGCTTCAAACAATTCCTTTACTTTATCATTTTCGAGAGTGGTCATGTTCATAAGTATCAAGATATAAATCTGTGACTTTCACAGTCTTGTTTCTTCCCAATTCACACGAAAAGCTACATGATTCGTGTCTGGTTTTAAGAATTACATCGTCGATGAACTACCTTCCATTAAATGAATTGATGTCCATGGCCAATATCTCCCGATCTTCTTGTATTCCATTAATAGCATACTAACTTAAATGACGTGTTACTATTTATTTGTCTTATTAGATTGGTCACTTTTAGCGCGAAATTAGTTCTTGTCAGAGAACATTTGATTTCTGCGGGCATTTAAAACGTCATTTATAAACAAAAGCCCTTCTCTCTAGTATCTCTCTCACCTCCATAGCTACTTGCGTGTGATTGGTTGCCTGGTATTATCCTCTTTTGTGATTGGTCAACTCCCATGTAAACTTAGTAGCGTCAAGGATTTAAAGGCCTGAAGGAACGAACAGCGGGTGTACAAATGGACCAATGATCCGAAACATGCATTGTCTGAGTAATTGACTACGAACAGATAAAGGTGAAAATTCACCGAAACACAAATACCTGATTTCAAAACATTGACGACCATCGCAGGAAATTCGTTCTCCTTGAGCATTGTACGAATGGAAGATCTCTGTTACAACTACTAGTCTCTTTGAATTCCTTTAATTGCTATCGTCTGTAGGACCTACTGCTCGTTTAATATCAGCATAATAATGCAAGGACTTAACAATGTATTGGTAACGAACACAGAGGTGCAAAAGATTAATAAGTGTGGAAAAACAGAAGCAACTGTAACGCTAAAAGCAAAGGCAGGCAGTAGTAGGTAGAGTAACAGAAGAGGTACCACCAGAAATAGTATTAATTGTATTGGTAGCGGTATCAGTAGTGGAGGATCTGTAATTCCTGGCGGTAGTAATAGTAAGAACAGAGTAGTAGTAGCGGTGGTAGTAGTAGCAGCAGTAGTAGTAGTAGTAGCAGTAGTAGTAGTAGTAGTAGTAGTAGCAGTAGTAGCAGTAGTAGTAGTAGTAGTAGTAGCAGTAGTAATAGTAGTAGCAATGGCAGTAGATGAAAAGGCCTACCGTAGTGGCAGCGACAGTAGAAGTGAAAGGCGTTGAAGTGGAAAATTGAAGCAGTTTGATATCAATCATGCTAAAAATCTGCTCTTGCATGTTTTGGAGAATTATGGCTCAAGGTTAGCGAGAATTTGAGATCCATGTACTTTATAATACAACATGTTCCTTATATCGCTAGGTGATTTTGTTTCAATTATCAGTAAAAGCGCATTCGGTATTTTTCGTTTGCCTCTGCGGTCAACCTCATTTATCAAAGTTAGACAGACGCCTCTCCATCAATTGAAAGAGAATGCATACTCCTGTTCTTTGACTTCATGAATGATACTACCAAAGTGCAAATATGCAAGAAAAGGTGTAAGGTAATTAGCTGTAAATGGAGACAAACAATATAGCATGAAAATGATATCAGAAGAAAAAATCTGCTACGTGAAGTGTCAAGAAGCACTTTATTAAAATTGATTCAAGGATCTGAAGGGAATGTTATTACCAAATATGTATAATGACCGTGAATTTTCACTCACACAAAAAGTCTCGTATAGCCACCGTCAAACAGCAGTTGATGTGCATGTGATTGCCTTGGACATCTATTAGGGATCTGGCTGTATGTCACTCGACATGGATTTCATCCAGGCTACTATGATATGTACTCTTCCAGTCGTGATATGGCAATCTCCATGATAACACACGCCGCTTCCTCTTGACGTTTTGAAATTTATCTTCTAAGAACCCGTATTCTTATCCCTAAACTTACAGTGAGACTTGAATATATTGAATCCCCGGAGAGCAATACTTCAATTGTTAAGTCACACAATGGACAGCGGTTGGCCTTCCAAACTGCATAGAGCTCGATAGCTTTACTCCGATCCTATGCTTATGATAACAAGGTTACCACGCCTTGGGATCATTACGTAGGAGAGGAATCTGTGACCTACAGTCTTCTGATTCACAACAAGAGTAAAACCGAATTTTCCCTGGGCATTAATTTCAGCGGTGAAACATTTCATCTTTTCCTCGTAGTTTTGTTGCGTTTATTATCTAGAAATATATGAGGCGGTGATTGTACCTTAGTGTCTAAGCAAAGATGTCGAATGTTTTGGGAATTGGGTCCTTGACGTGCTAATTATCAGTGGCGGTTCGTCCATATGTACAGGACGTACCTGGAACGCCCAAAAATTCATAAAAACCTTTTTGTGTTTGGCCATATCGGTTTTCCGCATTTCCCAAACTATCTAGTTGTTAAATGGAATCAGGCTGTTTCTTCTCCTCCGAATGTCTACTTTAAAGAAAACATGTATTTCGTTCCGCCTTTTGTAGTACCCAGGGTGTTCTGGCACAACCTTTGTAGTAGAAACTCTTGCAAATTTTGACAGGGTTCAGATTTCAGGCTTACAAGGCGACTGGCCGAAGCCAAGGTGTTCCAAATCAATTTGGCACCCAGCTAAGGTACAGGGAGGAAATCAACGTAACCCGCGCAACGGATAGGCTAGTTCCTTATAAATCTATGCAAAAAAGGCAAGATGTCAGTGAAGCCAGTATCACACGGTCCCTAACTTGACGTTCCTGAATAAAAAGATACGTGAGATTTTTAATTTTAAGAAAGAAAACTGCGAGTGGAGAGAGGATTCTTCTTACAAGATTTTTCTTACAGTGTGCATCCGCTGCATAACAACATGTGGATGATTTGCTATACTACATAAACAAAAAGTGGTTAGAATTTTGTGCATCTTTAAAGTTACAAAGTTGAAATTTAGCATGGAAGTAATCTTAAGTATGAGTAATCATGCCTCGATGTTAGTTTTTGCTAATTACCTTAATTATTGAGTAATTAATTATTTAATTTTTTGGACACTTAAGAGATGGTAAAACGAAAAGATTTAGTAAAATTTTCTATTAATAGAAAAGGTTTGGAATTGCAAACGACTGATCTTTTGTTAAAGCAACATTTCTGTGCAGCTAATGTTTAATCCGCTATCTAATACAGAACTTTCTACAATGACGTCATTATTACAACTCCTCTCATATCTTGTGTCCGCACTGGGCCGATATTCACTGTAGTGTACTGGTACTTCCCGGGAAGGAACTTTCCTCCCTTCCCGCTCTGCACGCAGCTCACGACTAGCACGCGCGCTGGGTGGGTAGTGGGTCAAGTGACTTCAGGCTGGGAGGTGGGACATGTTTTCCAGATAGAGATACCATGGAGTTTGCGGACTGTCAGTTGGCCTCTGCGTTTATCCCCGGTACACACCTACTTGATACTGGTAATATTATTGCGAACATTCAGACACAAGTATTCTTAGATGTGCATTGTAATTTGGATCGTAATTTGTGTTGAAACTGTAGCCTACTCTCCGTCCTCTTTATGTCTCAACTGCTTTTCTCCATGTGTCTTATCCTTTTTCCTTGCTGTCTTATCCCTTAGACATTTTGTCTCCTTAATATGTCCTCTCCTTGCCATCTCGTGTCTTTTCCATAATGACTACTTTCAATCTTGTCTGTTTACCATCCTGTCTCATTTGCTAGTGTTAATTTATCTCTTTATGTTCTTGCGTACTGGTGATTCTGCAGTTCTCTTTGCCTTTTTTTGTGTCTTATCACCAAGACGTTAATGTCTGGAACCCTTCTCTAGGTTGTAGGGTTTTTTCACGTTCTCATTCCCTTCCGAATTTCTCGTGTATGATTGTTTCATTGACTATTCTTACGTTACGGACACCTTTTCTACGTATGTGTTTGTCTTCTTGTATTCTTCTCCCCTCGTCGCCTTGTCTCCTGTTACTTTCGTTTACTTTATTCCTTTTTCTCCTTCAGTACCCCTATCTTAGGAACACCTCATCAACGCCTCTGACTATCTACCTCTGCTCTTCTCTCTCTGTCGCCTTGTGTCCCAATTTTTTTCTTCTCCCCAACTCACTCTCTGCTTATCTCATGTCTGTCTTTGTTCTTTTCTCGTTTTATCCTCGCTTTTGGTCTCCTTGACTCCTCTTCTATGACTCATATCATTACAGGAAGGGCACATTTGCAGTATCATAACCAACTCAATCGATGCATTTAAAACAGTTTTTGACTCCTCGTAGGCTTATGATTTGGGGTTATACAAAGGGTTTACTACATAATTTTCATCCATTTGCGAAAGATGGGTTCAGTACTACAACGTGGATGCCCCTACTGTAATAAGCTAAGCAGTCAACGAAACGGCAAGAGATGCAGTAACTAAATCTCCTTGTCTATCCTCTTGCAAGCTTATCATTTCAGGCCATTATCAGGCTTTAATATTTTCTGGCAAGGCTACCTTCTCTGCCCATGATGTCAATAGTTGACCTAATGAATTACTTCGGTAGGAATGTTAACAACTTTCAACAATTTAAGAAGAAAACTTTATCGTGATGCCGGAAGACACTGACGAAATTACTATCCAACCAGTGCGCATCTGTGTAAAGTGGCCATGGCGCGAACGATTATACGTAAGATTTCTATGAATTGATAACCTCTTGAATGTACAATACATGAAAATATAATATCGCTATAATTTGCAATAAGATAACATTTGATAGAACTTACTTTCTAAAAGACTCCACCAATATGTATTGCAAATCACCAATACTGATGTTGGTTCTGGAGAGATTTCTCCTCTTGAGGAATTTTCGTCTTTGCAGCAGCTTGTTCTCTCTTTTTCCTTTGACCTATTTTGGGATTCTTACATCCACTCTGTTGCCAAGTCTACTTGTAGAAAAATTGGTTCGCTCTTTCTAGCCAAATCTTACCTCACTCCCGAGGCCATGCTGGATCTTTACAAGTCCACTATTCGACCCAGCAAGGAGTACTCTAGCCTTTTTGGGAGGAGCTCCTACTTCCCATATAGAGGTGCTTGATCGGGTCCAGTGGCATGTCTGCAACTTGATCGGCCCATCCCTTGCTAACACCCTTCAACCTCTATCTCATCGGCGAAATGTGGTCAGTCTTAGCCTTTTGTACAGATATTACCATGGGAAGTTTTCCTATGAGCTGTTGTCATTGGTTCCAGACTGGTTTGCTCCATCTTGTTTCAAATTTTTTTTATAGGCAAACACGCTCACCCTCATTTCATAGCCTTCTTTCTGTAGCCATCCATTATAAACTTTGAGGTTCATAGTCAGTAGCTGGTGTTAAGGAATCAACTTAAATAACATATCTGCTAAAGCTAGTCAATATTGAACATTTTCATCATGATAGTCGCATTGATATGGGGCTCCATGGCAGCTACAAGACGTTTTGTGTCAGACAGTTTTGTTACCCGTGCTTCTGTCTCTTTATCATTTGTCTTGCTATTTTTTCTGAAAGGAAGGAACTACGAGACGAATTTAGACCTGCAAAAATAGAGGGTCATTACTCCTTCAATACTCCCCGAAGATGAAGGCCAAGTAGCTAGCAATGGCAATCTTGCTAGTTGTATTATTTCTGCTTTGGTCAAGATTGGTGACACATCTCGGTGATTTCACTTCAATAGCGGGCCACAACCAGTGGCCTTCGGTATTAAAGCGTTTTGCATTTCCTTTTTTATTTCATATCCATCACTTTCCGTAATATTCTGGACGTTCCAAGCAAATTTGGTTTTTGAAGCATTTCAATTGTAAGATGCAAGTCCGTTTTTTGAATCTATCTCTTAAATTGTTTCGATACTATCCCCAATGCCCCTATCTCAACTGGTACCACCTCTACTTCCTTCATTTTCCAGATTCTCGCTATTTCATATTTCAGTTCAGAGTAATTTCTAGTTGTATTATGATGATGATGATGGTGATGATGATGATGATGATGATTATTATTATTATTATTATTATTATCAATTTTGAGCCCTTGGTCAATATTTGTATGGTGATGTTGTCACCATGTCACCGTCCTAGTTTTAACCGAGACGTTGTTCCCCTTGCCCTTGTTCCGGCACCTCTGGGCATCATGCTACTGGAAACGCGCAATTGACCCCTAGGTCCACTTCTCGTATCATGCATAGAAAATGTCAAGTCCAGTACAGTTTTTATGCATCGTTAGAAAATGCAGCGAGCGCCACGTTATGTAAGAAGATTACAATAGTAGTCATCATTAAGAAACAATAACATTGTTTATCTATTTATATGTTATGAGTATTTCAATCACGAGAAGAAAGGATTTATAGTAAATATCTCCGGCACTAATACAGTACTCTATCTGCTATTATTATGTATGCCCATAAAGGGAGGCTGTCCTTCCTTCGGAGGCCCTACCTTTTGCAAATATTCTATACCAGGTACGATGAAGAATCTTTCCTGGACAATGAACATTTACTCTGCTCCTCTGCCCCAATGTTGATACATTTTTTCCTGATCCGCTCCTTGTGAGTATAAACTACCGAGCAGAAGAACTGAACCTTTGCATTTATATGTCACGTTTTCCTTCCCATTTTATGCTAATTTTCCACTTCTGCCCTGTCGAGCAGATGCGCAACAGCTACACAGGGCACTTAAGCACTGGTTTTTTTTACCTCAACATCATACCCATTTTAAACTTTTGATTTGTGGAAAATACAAAACTTCATATAATGCGCAAGTATAATAACATAGAAACTGTACTCGGACTGTAGAAGCTCATAATCTTGGATCCAATCACTTCTAACCACTCAGATATACTGCCTCTCAACACATTGTAGTCATCAAAGTTAAACAATGCTGCATCCTGGACCGTAGCAGCTGGTTGGATTCCGAGACAAGGTACACTCACTTTTGGCCAACGTTTAGTCACATATAAATCCACTAGCCAGATTTTATTTCTCAAGATAGTGATAGCCTGTGCCCACTCCCACTTTGTCTATCATTGCTATGGCACTATGAGGATGATTCTTGCTAACAGGTCAAGGAGCATTTCCTTCCTCCTTCCTCTTTACCACTCCAAGAAGATTTCCTCCGGTATGGCGGAAGTCGCCCACACAGAATTGTTTCAAGTGGTATCATGCCTAACAATCAGGATTTTGTTTTCACTGGTATCAAATCGAGGTGATTGGTCCTTGTTCACATTTTCATAGATTATCATAATTATCATTGGGTGAATAACTTCGAAAAGTAATAATCAGTTGATGTACGAGGCGTGTTTTCACCACATTCGCTCTGTTATGCGAACGATTCTCACATTTAAGAACTATTTGTTTAAGCTTGTACTAAAAACAAAAGTAAACCAGGACTAGGCCGGTCCTTTCTCCACTGAGTAAACAAAACATCAATTCACTTTTTAAGTTGATTGATTGCATTCACAAACATTCTGGGTCATAGTCCCTAGTTACTCAAGCAAAGTCAACTCTAAAACACAAGATTTGCTTTCCATGCGGTTTGTATTCTCACGGTTCTTTCTCATAAACTTCAGTTTAAAATACTGTTGAAAGAATCATCAGCTACAACATTCGGAAGCTTACCTCACTATTTTCATCCAAGACTAAACTAATGACATCAAAGTCGCAAATATCTCCAAGTTTCTTTAGCGTTGTTATATAAATTTGTTATCGATATTTTAATAAGAATATTTCACCCCATTCGGACTGGGGGAAGAGGAAGGGGCTAGTCACCCCAGTTGATTAAATGCTAATAACTCTGGGAATATGTGTCAGTTAGATACGGCACTTGGCAAATATGTTGTGTACTCAGCTGTCCGCTAAAGAAAATGACGCTTATTCCTTAATATAGAAGTGATGAGGTCACACAACTTGAAGTCAACAAGGTACTAGTATTGGAATAACGGGTACAAGAAAAAACCTACAGTAGGTTAAATTTTTAACTAAGAGCAATGACAGTGTTGTCATCAACCAATGAAGACATCTTTTACTGAGTAGTAAAATTGAATCCGTTTGATTTAACCGGTCCCCAGTTTGAGAAGGTCTAGCAACACTATTGTTAGGATAACCAGAGAGGACGACATCGAATCAATAGCTTTGTCCTGTTTCACTCAACATACGTGTGGCTGCCTGTGTCTTCCACAGGAGTTTCGGTCCATTGAATGTTGATGCGCAAGCCAAGAACGACACTTTGTCAT
>JAAAKL020017190.1:0-10706 GCA_010016065.2 Carybdea cf. marsupialis auct. non (Linnaeus, 1758) | reverse complement strand
AAGATGGGAGAAGTATCTCTCGAAACGTAGCTCCGAAAAAGACTACGACTCAAGACGTGACAAATATCTACCATCAACGTGTTAACAGTTTACAGCATGCTTATTGAGTATTACGAGTTCGGTAAAGATGTGACCCACGTGATTCTCATTGTAATTGCTTTCAGTACAATAACAAACATATCCTTTCACTTTGATACACACCGCTAATGGTTAAGTATAAAGTCTAACCACGTTATAAAGGCAAAACATAGAATATTACAATACATAAGGAGCCTAAATTACTTTGATAAAAAAGTATCCCTTTCCATTGGAGATAAGATGCTACGGACCTGTTTGAAAAACGGCAAGGGCTTTCCTAGCCCTGGCACGAGGACATACTGATACCTACCAGCGCCAAATGAAATGAATCTGACTACTTACCAAAGGCAAATATTGCTTTCTTGTCACTTTCAGTGATATTCTTCTTTGCCACTTCAAACTGCGAAGGTGTCGATGAAGCTTTCAGTTCTACTTTGTCATACCTCAAGACAAGAACGCAAACTGTGACGATGCTGTAGGCAAGGAGTGTCCCAATTGACATCATTTCCACTAAGTCATGAAGATCAAGTATGAATGCCATTATCCCTGTAAAGGATAGAATTTGTAGAAATAATAAGGTAGCTCACGTAAATATGTAATTATCTAACCACGAGGTGTAGGGAAAATGGTAAAGTACACTATGGCATATTCCCTTCTTCTTCAAGTACCGAGTTGTATAAACATTGGCAATCACAGATTTCCACCTTCCTCTTTCTTGGGAATTGTACAAAATTGTAAAGCACCTGACATCAAACCACAAGGACATGCTCTCCAAATATGTCTGCCGTTGTCGTCCTCTGCCTCTTCCCCCTTCAACCTTTCCAGTAACTGACAAGGTCTCGAGTTGATGTTTGCTCGTAACATGCCCAAAGAACTTCATCTCTGTTTCCTAATACTAAGGAGTAGTTTTCTTTTGGCTCCTGCCCCTGCAAACAATACCTTATTGAATACACGCTCTGTCAAAGATATGCGAACCAACCATCTGTAGAACCAAGATTCTGTAGCGGTTATTCTTTTTCCCATCCTCTTGGATATAATCCAGCATACACTTTCATATGCAAAATAGACATAATATAGCTATCAAGTATTCTATTTCTTGTCTGTATGTCTGTTCGAGTGCTTCTTAAGATGTTACTCGTTTTCTGGAATGCCTCTTTAGTCATGGTTATCCTCCTTTTCATCTCCGTTTCGCACTTTCCATCCTCGATGACCACGCTTCCCAAATAGTTAAACTTCTTCTTCAATTTTGTGTCTCCTATTTTACGTTGACACCTAGTAACATCGTTCTTTTTTTTCAGATCACCATCCATTCCTTAACTTTCAAAGTCGAAGCCAGCCCTTTACTTTCTATAATTACACAGTCCAAAAGTTGCTGAAGAGCTTCACTTGAATCCGTCATTAACACTGTCGTCAGTATACCAACAGTTAGTCAGATTCCCCCTCCGATGACCAGTGCATGATGCTCATCTACCTCTCTCATTATCATCCCATTGTAAATATTGAACAAGTCAGGGAAAAACACAAATCCCTGACGAACTCCTCAACCAATGCTTGTGTATTTGCTGCAGTCAGTTCCTACTCTAATATTGGTAGTTTGGTGTCAGTGTATATCCTTGATTACCTTAAGATCTTTACCACGTAATGTCAACGTCTCTAGTATACGAAAGAGCTCATGTTTCACTTTGGCGAAAGCTTTCGCGCAATAAACGAAGGAAATGCAAAGATCTTTTTTCATTTCGATCGCTCGTTCTGCAGTCATTCTCAAAATGGGGTTTCTTGTTGCTAAATCTTTTACAAAACCAAACTGTGCACCATTGATTTCAGGCCTGAGTCTGTTACTGGCTCTATTCATGAGCTATGACATATAGTGCGGCAATTTCGAAGTCCCTTATCCGCTTTGAACAGCATTTTTAAGAGGCTCGCTCAAATTACTTATGACTGGGATCCGATAAACTTTCCATAATGCCCTTACAGACTACATTACGGACTACTTACAACTATACAACATTTCACATTTGAATTTAGCGCTTAAATAAAAAGACTTGGGACCTAGAACATGTCAATACATTTGAAACACCGAATAGGAACTACGGTTTGTACTTACGATTCCGTTCATCTGACCAGGATACAACAGTCGTACATGGGATAGATCTCATTGGCTCCTAAGTGTAAGGATCATAACTAGAGTCCGCATTTGTAATAACTGCCATTGTTTTGAACTATTCTTATGTAAATGAACCGTGTACAGTTGACGTGCGACTGCGTTTTACTTTAGTTGTTCTAAAGTTCTGAATGATGCTGGAGGTGATTTCGAAGAAAATATATCTTTAAGGATTATACGTTTTTCAGCGCATTACGATTCTCAACACTAAGAAGGTAAAAGATAGCAGCTTACCTGAAAAGATGCCACTAAATACCGTGCTGAACACTGGCGTACTGGTCCGCTCATTCACCTTCCCAAAGACCTTGGGAAGCAGCCCATCCGACGACATTGCATATAATAACCGCGGTAAAGGTACTAACGATATAACTGTTGTCCCAAATAAACTAAGTCCAGCTCCAACTCCTATGACATATTTTGTATAAGTAGCTCCACGTGCATGAAATGCTGAAACTAGTGCAGAGTCTCCTGAAAGACTGTGGTAAGGCACCATGAGTGTAAGGATGGCAGAAACACCAAAATATGCCACAAAGCAAGTCACTACGAGTCAATTTCAAAAAAAGTGAGATTGAATGAACTATTGTCGAATTGGCGAAAAGAAACGGATAACTTGTATGACTGACATTGCATGCAAATCTCTACAATGCTGAAAGTATCAAGTACTACCAAACGTATCTGTTCATATGAGATGCCTGGCAGGAAGGAATTACACAGAACTTTTCTTTTACCGTAAAACTTGGCAGAGATCTGTCACTTTAGAAGGTCAAAATTAAACAGCCTTCTGTACTTGCCAGTATCAACTGCATATACATTACCTACATACTACCTTTACCATGTTACTACCAGGGGTAAAACTAGTTTGCAATGGCAAGGAGGGGGGAGGCAGAATAATTTCTTTCAAGGGGGGATACAATTTTTCCATCAAAACATGTTGCATGTGATACTTTTCATGGGGAGCAGAATACGCTGAAATATTTTCACAAGGGGGGGCCTAGCCCCCTTTGCCCCCAGCTTTGGGCCTAGCCCCCTTTGCCCCCAGCTTTGGGCCTGTTTAATACGTTAATCCTCAAAGTAGATCACTTATGCTCTATTACAGATATACTGATACATACAAAATATCTTCAAACAAACAAACAGACATCTCTACAGTTATATTACATATGTTCCTATAGTTCTCAATGGGCTGGTTCACACTTCAAAAAATAAGCATTTTGGGGGTTCCAATGATACTACTTGCTACACCCACATTAGGATGCAAGGTTTGATCTCCTATTAAGAACTGTTATCTCTCTGATAATATGATTGGAAACATGAGCTACTGACTTACCTATTGTTCCTAAGATACTAATTGGAATAGCTTTGGCAGGATTTTTTGCTTCCTCTGCTGTGGTTGCTATGACATCAAATCCAATATATGCATAGAAGCAAGTGGAAGCACCGTCTATAATTCCTGTGATACCATATGGTGCAAAATTGGACCAGTTCTTGTCATTCATGTAGAAAAGACCTGTACCTATGACCACTGCAATAATTGCCAAGTTTAGGCAAGTCAACAAGCTATTAAGTTTTGCACTGTACTGTATACCAAAAGACAGGAAAGTTGAAATGATAATACACAGTAAAAGAGCCAAAGCATCTACTCTTGTTGAAAAGCCATAAACATGAACCTCGCCAATCAGAGTTGCTGTGTGATTCTTGATTGGCACTCCAGTTAATGATTCTAAGTATGCACTAAAAGCTCTTGCAATTGATGCTTCACCAATAACAAATTCTAAAAGTAAATTCCATCCAATGACAAATGCAGTCAGTTCTCCAATCATAACATAGCTGTAAACATATGCTGTTCCTGCTTTTGGAATTTTTGAAGCAAATTCAACATAACACAGAGCTGATAGAATAGATGCAACTGCTGCAATAAGAAATGAGATGACGACACCAGGGCCGGCAGTATATCTTGCAACATCACCGGCCAAAACATACAGTCCTGCACCCAATGTAGAGCTTATCCCAATAGCAGTAAGATCTATGACACCAAGGCATCGTTTGAGAGTTGTTTCTGTGGAAGAACTATCTAGAGTTTTCTTTCTTGTTACAGATTCAAAAAAATGCAGGCAACTGTCGCCTAAAGTCATGTTGATGACCAATTGTATTCACTGGCACAAATCAACAACAAACTTGTGCAGACAAATAAATGCCAAATTCATCCTTCACTTGTAGCTCCACTGACCTAAAATAAAACAAAAAAAATTATAAGAAACACCATTTCAAAAGCTCATCTCCATAATAAACATAAAACATAGTGACTGTCATACAACATATTTTGCGGGATTTCACCATAGCATGTTAGGTTAAATACCTTTCAAGCAGCAAGGCAGGTAGTCCTTACATTGGTCAAAGTAATATTGTATATTGAGTGCCAGTGTATAGTGTGAAATATTGTCCTTATGCTCAATCTTACTGGAATGCTTCAGATTGTTTCCACTGAGCCTTTACCCTCTGTCATAGGAATACTCACTTTGGATAACTATTCATTTCCATTTGATTTTTCTTCTGCATTTTCATTCTGTATACCAATTGTTGTTGTAAAGGACATTCTCTTGTAAAGTAATGGCTGCCCCAGTAAAAGGTACTATGTAGATGGGCATTAGTCAATCTCCTTAATCTGTGCAAAGAAGGACTTTAAATGGTGAAAAAAGAGAAAGCAAACTCAAGTTGTCCTGTATTTAGTTTTTCTTTCTAGTGAAAATAGAAACAAAACTATACTGGCTTTGTTCATCTCATTCTCAAGTACTGTTCCAGTTATTTCTTAGAAATATCTTGCAATATAATCACAGTAACAACGCTGTCATTGCCTAACAAACTAAAGATCCACATACACTGCCTAGTCACCAGGGGCGTAGGAACCATGGGGCACTGGGGGCACGTGCCTCCTAAGATTTTGCAATAAGCAAAAGGTGCCCTTTTATCCACTCTTAAATCCAACACGTAGTAAACTGCTCTGTAATTGAATGTTGTGCCCTCACCCCTAAGTTTGACATGCTTCCTACATCCCTGCTAGTCACTGTTAATAAGTTCTTTGTTTCCATTTTGTACTTACTATAATGCTGAACAATAGGACAAGGTTATTTTTACAGCCCATATGACACAAGGCAATAATAGTACAAGCCCAAGTGGAGGAAATAAACTTGCAAACAATGTCAGATAGAACACACACTTAGTTGGAAAATATCTTCCTTTATTGCTTGTGAAGAATATGTAAAAATCAGAAGGGCTGACTATTTCCAATTCAGTATTGAAAATGGACACATGCCATTCATGGATGTTTTACTGCTATAATATAGATGCTAATACACAGTTGCAGTTATCAGTCAAAAACAAGAAGAAATCACAGTCATTGAAGAGGAGTGTGTGAAAATGCATCAGAGGTTCCACAAGCTAATCAGAGAATTTAGGTTCTATGACATGACTTTTGACCCCTAGTAGGGGCAAGGGGCTTACAATGCCTCATATACCCCAACTGCATTGGTCCTACAATCTCAGCAAAACTCAATTTCTTAACAAAATGGCTCACAAACAAACCATCATCAGCTGTTGTCTGAATTGTGGCTCTTTTGTTCCCAGTTGTAATTCAAAACACTTGTACAGACCACTGTAATTGGATGAAAGTAGCAAAAGCATTTTTATACTGAAAATATATTTTGCCTTAAAGTCCTCAGAGTACAGAATTATTAGAAACCCAATTTTTGTGTTTTAAAAGTAGCCACTTTGACTGCTAGCTTGGTGATATTTTGACAAATCAGTATTTGTGTTTGTTTAATGGAAAGGCCTGATGGATAGAAAAATGGTTTTCTTGCTTTGATCTGGATAAGTTCCAGAACAGACAAGTGAAAAGCAGGCCTTACCGGATCAGGCAGATTGCTGGGTCCCCACCTACCTTTACCTATTATATGGAAGCAGTCATCTGTATACATTTTTGGACAGTCTAGATTTTCAAGCAAATGCAGCCTTATGGCAAAGACACACCTCTGTCTAACCACTACCTTACGAATGCTGTTGACTTTAACATCAAGGCAAAATTATCACAGCTTTCCAGTGAAAAATCAATTAAATCTAATAAATGCCCCACATATTAAAAACTACCACGTCTTTTAACATTTTGCTTTGATTTGAAAGCCATACAAAAGAGGCTGTAGCAAAGTATTTCACCACTGTGGTGGGGCACATAGTTTATACCTGCAAGAAAGCATTCTCATCTAACCACTAAGACTGTGTGCTTTCCACAAATTGCAGCATTGTTGCCTTCGTGTTTTCTTGGAAGAGTGATGATGGCCATGTTGGGTGCATGGCTTAAAGTTTAATTGACAGAATTAAGCAGCATGCTTGTTCCTGTATTCACCAAGCATCAGCTACTACAAGGGAGCAACCACCTCGGGCTTCGAAAACCAAAAACCCTATTCAGTAAGTTGCACATTTGATATATGTTCTATGTACTTAACTCCCAGAATGGTTTTAGGGTAACAGTGTTAAAATCTACATACAGTTTTCCTTATGCTTTGATATCTAGATTGAAAATATCTTGGATGTATGTGGGGCATTGAACAGATTAAGGAACAGTAGACCCTGATCTTGGTCTTGATACTAGTTAATATTTCTCTTGTACTCTAGAGGCACTGTGTCCACCTATGCAGTTTAGCCCATACCTTCTGTACTTGTATGTTGATTTTCTGAGCCTCACCAGTAAACTTCAACCTAAGGCCATCAAACGGTTAATTTTTCCCTATTTGATAGCCACTACAGATTAGGTTACAAGATATCATACGTTGGGAAGGGAAGTTTTGACATTGTCTTTGACACACTAATAACACACCCATTGGCAGTGCGGTCCAATATATTCTGCCAAGCATTCTTTCCATTTCACTCACATCATGAGCCATCAGACCAATATTGTTGGTCTGATAAAGATCTGCAATACAATTCTTGAGACTAAGATATTCAGCAGAGTGGTTCTGGAACGCTCTGCCAAGAATCTAGTCTATGGTATACTATACACTTACAGAGACAGGCTGCAGCCCTGTTGAAATCTTATTTTTATTTAAGTGTTCTGTTTTCAACAAATTGACTCAGGTTCTGTTGGTCTGTGGTTTGCTTTTATTAGCTGACGTATGTGTGTGAGGGGAGGCATCTTTTCTGTTAAAAGGGGTATATACTGTATCTTGCAGCAAATCTGAATCACACCGATGGAACACAAGAGAACTATATAGTGATAAACAGAGTGTCCTTAACAGTCCCACTTACCTAAGCACTATTGGATAATTGGACAGCCTTGTCAAATCTGTCCTATGTAGTTGTCACCTGGAATGGTATGGCTTATTGGGCCTATTTATGCCTACCCTACCCTAGGATGGTCATTGACAGAGGACATATAATTAAAAAAATTTTATTTGTTTAATAAGCCGGTTCTACGCGAAATATGCTGGGCTGTCACAGTTTGAAAATTAGATGGAAAGATTGTTTAAACTGTAGGCCTACGTGGAATTGATAAGTCACGTAGAATGTAGCTACCGGCTTATTACTTGATTACAAAGTGTAGGCCACTGAAACGAAATAGGTAATGTAAAATTTTCCGTGAACAAGAATATTTAATCCTCAGAATGGAGCCCTCCATTACAGCACATGGCCATCTACCTTGAACTCGCAGCAGCTTCGAATGATCAGGAAGTTTTTCACACTTACCGGGTACCAGAGTAACCTATGATATATAATTGATACTCCAGTAGTTGGTATTAAGATAACTATTCTTGAATACAAGTACTGCCGAAAACGTTTACGGCAGTGATAACTGGCTTAGCATACTTAATTAAATAGCTCTTGTAGCTGCTTTAAAACGTTCCATCGACAGAGATTAAGACCACGCTTTACATCATAACAAAGTCCGAGACAAAGAACCCAGAAAACATGGCCTGTGTTTATCATTGGAATCGTTCAGTGAAAAGAGCTGTGGTCGTATGTTTGGTATAAACGAACATAAACATACATAGTAAACAATCTTAATTAGAGTCCGTAACGAAATAATGCTTTCAGCTTACATTTCAAATGGTAATAAAGCAGGACTCGCAGTTTCTTTTGTATAGGCCCATAGTCCCAAAGCCCGGTCAAGACACTTGAAGTAACATTAACAACTCAAATTTCTAAGTTAGTCTATCTGATTTCTAATGCATATTGCGTTAAATATCCTTCAATGGATGCTAACATAACAGTACCTGATGTCTAGAGAGCTGATGTAACGGCTCAATCCTTGTGTGCAAATTCACAGCATACGTCCGATTTAGATACTTCGTATCACACAGTATCACGGCCGCCATAATGCCCTCTGAATGACGTTATTTGACAACAATGATATCTCGTGTAACCCCCTTCGTTCAATGTAAAAGTACTTATTTCAGGGGGACATAAACGTTCATGCGATCATTTATTGTGATCCTAAGATTTCGTTCCCTTGGATAACCTCATGTATCGCCACAAAATTAAAACGGGTTTTGCACCGCCAAGTTTCACTTGCTGATTGTTCAGTTATATAGCTCTTACAGTCTGCGATAAATGATCCAAACAGTTTCGTGGAGGTCTAGTCACTCTGACCGGTTCTTCACTTGATTATCCATTTTACTCGCACCACGGGGGACTACGGAACACCTCCCCCAGCTCTAGTCAAAATCAATTTTTCACTTCGTCGTAGTCCTATAAAAAATGTTGATAGAAGGCGACCTGTTTCTGTTATTCTGTGATTCTTAACCTAACATATTACCAAACATTATTGCAAGATAATAAGAAAATCTACCATTTTATTGTTTCATAGTTTTGTCGAGCTACGTCTTTTTTTCAAAGTTCTCATGTGAAAAAGATGGGTCGCGCCGCGTTCATTCATTGATAATAACAGCAATCTTAACAGCGTTTCCGGACCTTAAAAATGGAGTAACAAAAAATCATTTTTTGCCTCCTCCACTAGCACATTGACAGCTTTCTCTGCCTACATATATATCTTCTTACATTAAATATTACATTCGGTACCATCTTACATTTAACAATGTTCTATATGGCCAGGTTAAATGTGTTGCTATGGGTTTACCTATTGGCGCTTTGTTCGCTAAAATTTTATTTCTGTGTTGGAAGCAGACGGGGTACCGAAACGTCCAAACTCTTTTCGCGCACTATTATATAGAAGATGCGTGGACGACGGGTTTGTTATTTTTAAGTCTAGTGATCATATTGAACCTTTTTTGCCTTCATCAATTCGCAACACGGCAACATTCTGTTTGCTCACGAGATTGGAAGCAAACAAGGCATGCAATCTTAGTAATACGTATTCGACGATTAAATGCCATACAGAAACAGTGTGATCTATATTACTATTCCATCAACTACAAAAAGGCCTTAGTCAAGATGAAAATGAAGCGCTAATTGAGGAGTGGAAATATGAAGGGGTGTAAGACACCGCTCTCGTTTACCACTGTAACTGTTTGCGTCATAACGGAAGATACGACATCGAGCTTAAAGGTACCCCTTGGTTTGCTGATAACGCTTAGCTGTAGAAAGCAGTAAAGCAAGAATTTAGAAGATCATATACGCATCATAGGTGAGGGCGGTGCCAAGCTTGGCCTACCTGTTAATCTAGATACGTCAGTTGAAGTGGTAGCTACGAAAAGGTCGCTTTGTTTCAGTGTGAAGAAAATCAATTAGCAGAATATCATTGGCCATAGCCGCCCTTGAAGGAAATGCACAAGCGTCTTTCGTCTTGTTATAATAAAATGCTTGTGCCGTAGTTCTTTAGCAACACTGCTGATGATATTACCTCGCATTCATCACCATTAATAGGAAGGAAAATGAATGTCCAGATTGCTGAAGGTTTCTTCCTGCAGAACTCAGCAAGTTGAAATAGTTAGCTACAGAAAGAGTTTTCTGATAAGCATGATTTCTTATTCTTGGAAACACTTCGTTCCAAAGGTTCTCTGAATGCTGCCAAGACAAAGACATATTTAACTAAATCAAACTACATCTGACACCTTATTGTACTTGCCAGTATATCAATGCGAATACTAAAAATCATGGCCTAGTTGGAAAATCATCTTTGTCTATTAACCGATTTGAAGGGAGCCTGCTAATTTTTTTTCATTATAATTGAAGTGAACAGAACGTACAGGCTTAGATCCTATTTTAAAAGCGAAAGTGAGAGAATTACTGTCGTAACGCTAAAACTGAACAAGCGCTAGGACAAATGCAAATAATCTGAGCCTACGCTCTCAGAAATGACAATTATGATGAAGAAATATAAGAATTGCAAAAGCCTACATGACTTGATGCAGTCAAAGCAATGCCACTACAAAACAGCAATGAGTGACTTATACCCTTTTCACATGGGAAGAAAATCCAGCGTTCCGTCGACGGAACGCTGGAAAACGCCTTTTCACATGCC
>JAAAKL020017189.1:0-10707 GCA_010016065.2 Carybdea cf. marsupialis auct. non (Linnaeus, 1758) | reverse complement strand
ATACCTTTAATTAATGGCTTCCTTTTTATCTGTGTTTGCCCCCCCCCCCCACTTTGAAATTCATTGCGGGGGCCCTGAATCTCCTTTTATCAGTAGTAGGCAAAGCTAGAGCTGCTTTTCACTTGGCCGTTCTAGAATACATTCACATCAAAGCAACAAAGCCGTTGCTTTGCAGACAAAAAGAATTTGTCTCTTCATTGGGCCTTTTAGGCTAACCACGTATACTGATTGGTCAAAACAACACCAATCTAGCAGTCAAACCTCTAATTGGCTACTTTCAAAACACAGTTTGGTATACGTTTTACCGATTTCTTCCTATCTCAATTCTGACAAGTTTGTACTCTGAGGAGTGTCAGACGAAAAAAGCTTTTCATTACTAAAATGTTTTCGCTATTTCGTGCAGTTTTTTCTATTATTTTGTACCACCAACAACTTTTTTAGTATCTAAAGAAATAGAGACTTCTAAATAATGATCTTACAATTTTCCTGAGCCCTCACAATTTTTAAAATCCTTCACTTTTATTCTGCAATGATTTTCTTCGTTAAGTTGTATTTTACAAGTAATACCGATGGACACTGAGCCAGTTCCAAGTTTTCTACCTATGACACACACCTTTCTTTCGCTTCCAAGTACAATAACAAGGTGCCCGAGTAACAGCTAAAGAAAATTTAATACTTATCAAAAATCATTTGAATTATCTCCTTCATTCTTCTCATAAGGAATATCACAGCTCTTCCTTTGGTTCCGGGCAACCTTCTGTCCGCCGTTGACAATAAGAAGTTCTACCTACAATAAATCTTCTTATTTTACTCTTTATCTCCACAGGATTCGATACGATTGACCAAAAGGTGTGGTCAACAACTCTTTGTCGTCAAGGGTGCTAGCCTATGACGTTAAAAATAAAATCTTGCTAAGCAAAAATAGCGTGTGTATGTCGAACAGTCAAAGTCAGAAATTAAAGACTGTCAATGGGGAGTTCAGAAAGGCTCCATTCTCCGTACACTGCTATGAAAGCACAAAATTTAATTTCATCTGTATGCTGACAACACTTAATTGTATATCACGTTGAAATCTTCGACGATGCATGGAATATATACTGCTTGCTGTAATCCTCGGCGTTACTGAAACTGATGAGTCAAAATAATTTTGAAGTAAGAACTGACTGCTGCACCTGCGTTCCGCATTTCATTGACAAGCGTCCCATATCGGAAGCAGGGATTGGAAACGAGGAGTTATCGATATCCAATACGTTAAGAAATTTTGGCGTGCATGAGATTAATTTCTCCTGTTCACTTAAAAAGCTAAACACAATTGCCAAATCTCTTCTCATCAGTTCAGATAAAATATGATAGTGCGTGATTACCTCGAAAGAGAGACAGCAAAAGGTGTTCATATGCCTTTGTAAAAAGTTCATGGGAGACTTACAAAGCGTTACAAGAGGGAATATTTTAAAAGCGTGTTCATGATAGTTCCGGGCCAAAAATGACCTTGAAGTTGAAGCGAAGAGTGGCGTTTCCAAAGATCAATTCAGCAGAAAAACAGCGATGCGAGCTACGTTTGTATTTGGACACTAAAGAATTGTCAGTCATTAGCTTCCGTAAAATAGGCTTTCACCAATAACTAACCGTAGCGGCACAGTATATCATAATATGTAAATGTATGATTTTGATACATGCACAGGCTTAAGGTGCTAACCCCTTTCTGCATACGAGACAAGTAAGTATTCTATCTTTCGAATACTAGCCAAGCAGTCAAGCGCCTGCGCAGTGAAAATAAGTGTATAATCCTACTCAATCTTTTATTCTGAAGTTACATATTGATATCATGTACCAAATTGAGTTACGAAAGTGGGTTATTACTACTGTTCGACTGTAAAAATAACTATTTATTACAAACGTTAGCACGATAATTACTTCGGCAACGACCCAAATTTTTACCTGCTGTTTTACCTGCAACAGCAGCTCCTTAATACCTATGGAAGGAAACCTATGGGACAGAGACTGAATAAATTCATGTTTGAAAGTAAGCATTTAAAAGAACTGCTACATTATAGAGTGGGTCGTATAAATGACACTACCGCATAAACACAGCAATATCGAAAACACAACAACATCAAAAACACAGCAACATCGAAAACAATGCAATGGAATACTTTACTAATACCTAGAGTGGGCACCTCCTGTACTGCGATGAAATGCAATTCTACTACTTATCTTGGCATAAACATCCTGTGTTAGCATACAGAGAATTCATGTCCATTTCTGTATAAAATTATGTAACTATTTCTCTAGCCTTGCGTATAAGGAGAGTAGCACCAAGAAACTGCAGTTGAAATTAAAACGTAGGATTCTTACATTGTGTCACGCGAACAAAGTTTTTTTTCTATTATAAATGCGCTACAGACATCAGTAAAAGCTAGTTTTTCGTACGGGATCTTGCTTTCCTGTTATCTCTTTGCGGACCCTGAATAAGCACACACACCATTACTAGTTACAGGGATTATTCATCGATTTTCCTTGTCAGTCATTTGGTTATATGCATGGCTTACTTTTGTAACTGCGAAGATATTAACACAACATACTACGGTTACACGTTAAAACACTTCTTAACAGAGGTACGTTTAAAGAGACTTAAAAGTTATTAAATCGTCCTATTGAACTTGGCCACCGTATGCAATTATCGCGACTTAGAACAGCGTCAAACTTTACGTAATCGAGAGTAGATATAAACACATATTGGGTACTGATCAGACGTAATAATTCTACGCCTATGCTAGTGTCTTCTTGCCATTGCCAAAACAGGTCTTACGTACGACTGTCAAACTGTACGGACAGGGTGATTGTCTCACCGTTGTAAATGCAGCGAACAGCCACACCGATTCAACACTAATCAGTACAACTCTGCCTAATTCATTTGTCAAATATTGAAATAGATTTAAATGTGCAACTAGAATTGTTCCCTTGAAGACATAATTTTCTATTTCCTAGTATATCTTCACATCCGTAATTGTAACGTGATAAAGAACTGACTTTTTGTGGATTCTTTAATAGGCTGTCTAATATTATACACTACGTTTGCCATAAATAGTGGATATAAACTAAACCTGATGAATACAGATCATTTGCACTGCATCTATGTATCGGGTCAGTGCGTTAAAGAATGCTTGTGCAAACAAAAGAAAACTAATGAATCTTCTCAACTGTCACCGAGACCTAACAGAGCGGGTACATTCGTATAACATTCTTATTGGAAGAAACGAACTGGTCACACCTCCTTGCAATATTTTTATATACCTCTCTCTAAATCAATTCTCATTACTTCTATTCGGTCTCATCAAATCGAGCCCAGTGATATCTAAATTGGGCAATGCCCTGAAGGAAAAAATCTTAACAAAGTCATTTTCGGCCCAAAAGATATTTGATACAAGCTTATAGAAATAAAAGTGCCAAGAGGATGCTTGGGTCATCTAATGGAATCTCTCGTCGCTATCGACGCATGAATTCTTAACTGTTCGATCTGCTGAGCAACCTCCTCAGTGAATTAGCGTGGAAGTGGCTGAGCAGACCACTGTCACTTGTACCGTTCACTTATTTTTCAAGCATACTGAGCGTGATACAAGTATAAAAAGGCTGAGCCATCCAAGCAAAGATACAATGCAGGCGACAGGTTTCTACAGCTTCCGTCTCCCCAATTTTCCCCACATGGGCTGAGTGGGCCAATGACTGTAGTAAAGACAGGTTGTCAAAGTTTCCCAGCGCTGGGATCAAACGCGGTTCGGTGCTGTTGAAATCAAGTCATTTAGACCACTCCGCTCCATGCTCCACGAGGATGCTTGCTTCATCTAAGGCAGTTAGAAATACTTGTTGTTCTGTAGGTGTCTTATCCAGATACCGAGTATTATTAAATCACGATTTATATATCATTGTTCGGCTTACATGTGTAACCAAACTCTCCTTTGTACAGCGTACATGGGATACAGAGGTACCCACAGGTGCATCGAAAGTGGCATGGGGTAGTGTAAACCTCTCAAATTTTTGGAAAGTCAACAATAGGGCAAAAACTTCCCAGATCCTGGTAAAACTGGGTAATAGATGTCCGAAATACCGGTATTTAGTTATTATATTAGGAAAATTTACTTTGAAAATGCAACATGGAAATTTGTCAGAATATGTAAGGTCTTGAATTCGGGTAAAAATGATCGTGCCCCTTCCCCCCAGTTTGAAATGGCCCCGTAAGATTACAAAGGTATCATTTGACTACAAAACTGGATACAACCTTTTGCTAATATTCAATAACAACTTGCTTCATTACAGAACCAGAACTCTTTGCGAGGAAGCATAGGCCTAGGGTTATGATATCGGTTTTAACAATCCTTTAGGCCTAGAATAAATCCTCAAGTCTAGAACTCTGGTGGCGTTAATTTGCGGTAGTTCTATACAGGTATCACACACGTAGCATAAAACGAGGTTAAGTAAATAATACACTTATCACTGGCTGCACAAAAATCTCACCTCTCCCCTTTTATGAAAATATTTGATGAAATTTTTGTTATTGGATAAAGTCTGTCAATCTTCCGTTCCTTTGAAAAGACTTTAGGGTGTTTAGTAAAGGATCTGTACAAAAAGTACTGCATTGTAATCTTCACAGTAGTGAATCAACAGAGTAGAAATGTATTCATTGAGTAGTAATATACATTTCTACTCTGTGGTTTATATTCCCTCTCGAAATATTTTTATTCTCCCTCTCGTTACTAAATGTGTTCTATCTACGGCCTCAATTTCTGATAAATCTACTTCATAGCCAAAACGGAATACACACTAATCATTTTAAATTTATAAACCAATAGCTATCTTCCTCTTGTGTGATATTATCTCCACTTCAGATACCTGCTACTGTCCAAGGCTCTGTTGTATACGACTGCATTTGTGCAATAACCCGCTACAGCAACTATGGATTAAATGCATATGTACCAAATTTCTAATAACTACCTTGTAGGCCTGGAATTGCAGCTGTTATGGTATATTGTGGTTGTTTTCGTTGTAAAGCGTTCCTGTTCTCGCTGTGACATCAAAACGTTCGGGTACGCATTTTATTTGAAAACGTGGTGAATCAGATTTTTCCATGTAAAATCTTCAAAAAATTACCGTTGCAATCATAATGTCTCGTTTAATGGGTTCAAGATGAACTCACTACGTCGATATATGAGAAAATTTCAAATAATGTCACTTTCACTTCGAAACTCATAAAATTTTCTTGATCACAGAAAACATTGCGGATCATTCGAAACTTCTAGTTTAACTTGCTTCGGCCGGGAAAATTTTTGATAAGCTAATTTCCAAAAATAAAACGTTCTATTTTTTTCGCGTCTAACTTAAACTGATCTGAAGCAAATTGATCACTCAGGGAAACGGGTACATACTGTCTACACTCTTGTAAGACGAAATAGAAAATACATGTGTGGAGCTTAAGTTTACTGAAATGCTTGCGTGTGTAAAAATATATGACCTTCTTGTAAACAAAATGTTACATTTTTGAAGACAGTTACCACGTTTGTCCTGGCTTATGTCATAGGTGCACAGTGGCACTCCTCGGTCTTACACTTGGATCTGTTGAATTTGTTCCACTACTCTGTAGTTTACTAATTCTAAAACTTCTGTTGGTAATAACTTTCCGAAATAATGACTGTTCGGTCCGGGATCTTTCCCTGCCTTGCAAGTATTTCGAAAATATATCGAAATAGTCCGATGAGGGTTGTATGGCGGGCTGGTAAGCATCTCCAATGGCTAAAACGACAAACGTTCAAAACACTGATAATCATATAGTAAACGATTTAAAAACGTCAATCATCATATAGTAAACGTGAAAAACGTCTACTCTAGAAAAGCGTTGCTTCGTTGACAAAAAGAATTTGTCTTCTCATTCGGCCTTTTCGGTTAACCATTCAGCTTCACGGACACTGATTGGTTAAAACACACCAATTTGGCAGTCAGAATTGTGATTGGCTACCTTGTAAAACACAGATGGGTAAATAATTTCGTTGATTCCCTTTTCGGGTTATTTTCTGACAACTGTACTCTGAGGAGTGTCAGACGAAAACAGCTTTTTAGTACAAACGGAATTTCGAGCAGTTTGATTATTCTGTAACATCAACAAACTTTTTGAACAATATAACCATTATACTATTTTATTAGCCATACCTAGATCCTGCCCGATATGCTACACGGGAGTATAGAGACAAACTGTAGCTACCTACCTGTTTTCCGCGGTAAACTCTCTGCTGTGTTGCGTGGTAATGAGTGCAATTTCTTCGCATCGCTGCTGCTGATGTACCTTTTTCTAAGGATTTCGTCAACTTCATCTTGGCATGGGGCTTCTGTTGAGTCATTAACAAAACTAAGTTTATGTGTCTCTCTTGGTGACTTACTTATTTTCCTACTCTTTTCTGCAAGTATACTTCTCGGTATCGAGTAATTCTCATGTCCTGGTTGGAGCTCCTTATCTGGATCAAAGGCTACATTTTCAAAACCAGGCTCAGCGATGTCCTTCTTTTCCTTGGACCACCTCTTTTCAGGAAGGAGGACGGCGGGCTCCCCCAGGAAATTACCAGACTCATCTACAATGTAAAAACGTGCTAATGTGTGAGTAAAACGTCGTAGCTGTAAAATGCAAATGACAACTACGTGGTACAGAATAGCCTTCCAAGCTAGATAGACTTTACAGCTACATGATTCCATAATGTACGATTCTTATTTGTAACTTTTTTGGTGCAAAAACTTGCTTCACTTACGAGAGTGGTACACTTCGGTGTTACACAAGTGTGCTACCCCTTTTACTTTAAGACCGCTCTTTTAGAATCATGTTTTGCAACAAATATTGGAACACCTGGACAACGGGAATGTCTCGATGCTGTGTAGCTGCGAAGGCAACTGGTACCAAAGACTCTCTGGTGCCTCATAAGCGCATCAATGGCACAGATGTTCTTGTATCAAGTCCAATGCTATCATCTGCAAAAGCCTGTCCGGTATCATGCAAAGGAGGCCACTAGTGCAACATTCGCAATGCACATAAATACTGTCTTCCTATTTGCTTCAATGGCTTGTAAACTGGGCTTTAAGTAAAAAGAACCTGATAACATCCGCACTGCAAAACCCAAATAACCTATTTTTTCTGTGAAAATCAACATCCAATGAACAGATGTGGCCTGAGACGAGTCGTGTATAATACGCGCGGCAACTTTCTCCATACTTTCTACGAAACATTTGAAAGCAATGATCAAAATCAGAATCAAATTTGCTCATCTAAACGTAACTTGACCACCGTAAACGATGTGGCACTCAGGGGAGGCGTTTTCAAGTACACAAATAAAATGAAAATTCAGATCAGAACTAAATGGCTTCTCTGAAATTTAACCCCTATCGTTAAACATTCCT
This sequence comes from Carybdea cf. marsupialis auct. non (Linnaeus, 1758), assembly GCA_010016065.2. Classification (NCBI taxonomy): domain Eukaryota; kingdom Metazoa; phylum Cnidaria; class Cubozoa; order Carybdeida; family Carybdeidae; genus Carybdea; species Carybdea cf. marsupialis auct. non (Linnaeus, 1758). The sequence continues at coordinate 3,276 of JAAAKL020017189.1, read as the reverse complement.
TACCGTCTTCCTTGAACGTATGTAGTGCCCTATGAGAGCATCATAGGGCACCAATAGTCTTGCAGGGCAAACAAGAGCTTGTAATAGAAATTGCACAATTGATTTCTTGAAATAATGGCATTATTCATGGTCTTTTGTTGTAATAACTTAACTACTTTAGCATTCCTTATCTAAGAGGGCCTGGAAATTTTGTCCTCAAATTCGAGCGTCATTAAGACTTGCATGTCTGTAATTACTTGAACAGGTTTCTATAACTCATCAACATACCCACATGAATTAGAAATCGTTTAAAAGCCGAAATCGAGTAAACAAGAAACAAAATTATATACTCGTGTTGCATAGCATAATCACAAAGACGCCTAGGAATCCAGCAATGGCACATTGAAGTCACAGGGGCATATTTCTTGTGTCAAATATCCTAGAAAAACCAATTCTCATTCAAAGAAGAGGAATAACATGAGTGCATTGATCTTAAGATCACCACATCATTTAACCCCGAAATCAAGTGCATTTTAGTTAAGAGAAAATCAGTAATCGTGTGTAGATCAAAACTCGACCACATTATATCAAAAGTTCTTTTTAAGTGCAAGATAACAAAATATTTTATTAAATATAACCTATTTATTACTAACATCGAAATTATCATGTAGAAGTGCAGGGAAGATCAGACACCTTTGTACTTGTGGTTTATTGATTACGCCAAGGCATTTGACTGTGAGAACCATAATGTTCTCTGGACTGATTTACATAAGATGGGCTTCCCAGCAAATGTAATTGAACTCATAGCACGGCTTTACCAACATCAAGAAGCAACAGTTTGAACTAACAATGGCATGTCAGATTACTTTCCCATCGGAAAGGGAGTCACACAAGGTTGTATTGTGTCCCCGAGTCTCTTTAATATTTACTCTGAGGACATCATGAGGGATGCAACTGAGAATCCCAATGCTGGTATAAAGATCGGAGGAAGGATAGTGAACAATTTGAGATATGCAGATGATACCACCTTACTATGTGGAAACCAAGAAGACCTCATGACTCTACTCAAAAGAACTGAGTACTTGAGCAGGAAGAAAAGGCTTCTTTTGAATGCAAACAAGACAAAAATCATGGTGCTTGACAAAAACAGGAGTGATTTCTCAGCATTCTGTCTTGAAGGACAACAACTGGAAGAAATAAAAGAATTTTGTATACTTGGGATCTATGATCAACACTGAATTGAATGTCATGCAGGAAATGAATAGAAGACTGGCAATCGCAAGAACAACTGTGCAGAAGATGGAAACGATTCGGAAGAGCAGTGTCATCTAAAAGGACCTCAAGTTGCGACTTCTTCGATCTACAGCCTTTGCAGTGGCCTCATATGGATGTGAATCATGAACCTTCTCAAAGAAAGAGGAAAAGAAGATTGATGCCTTTGAGATGTGGGCAGATCGGCGACTACTGCGAGTTTCTTGGACTGAGCGACGAACGAATGAGTGGGTTCTCCAAAAACTCTACACTGATATGATGCTGAAACGGCATATGATCACTAGGAAGATGCAGAATTTTGGACATGTGCCTCGACATGATAGCCTTGAGAAGATCATCATACAAGGGAAGATTGAAGGAAAACGAGCCAGAGGAAGACCACCGAGAACTTGACTGATGATGATGACTTGTGTGTATGATATCTCTCGAGCAAAACGTGCCCTTTTTTAAGCGCCCTTAAAAGGTTCGATAGTTAAACATTCTCTCCCTGGTACTGTCACAAGGTTGATGAAACTTGATGAGAAAAATACCTTTAAATTAATTATTAAAGTGCGTACGTCTGAAAATGACAGTGCACTCGAAAAGCAAAATACCAAACTTTTAGTGGTTACTTTTAAAGTGCCCACCTGAATATTACACAAAATAACATTTTAATTACTTTCTTTGTTGACAGAGAAACAAAATTAAAAATTATACACGACAAAAATAGCTTACTTCACCATATCGGCACCTTATATTCATTTCATAGCGACAGGAGATAGAAATGACCTAGGTGTCAATCAGTTGCGATGGGTTCAGTGTCAAGTCCAGTCGTCAAGTTACAGAGTCTTCTGGCATTTAGTCTCTTGTTCTCAGATAAGTTTGGTTCTTTCGACGTTCTAACTATCTTTTAGTCTAGAATGTTTTGATAAAATTTGAGGACGACTGTGTACTCCGTACATTGTTTGTAATGTCTAGGGAGTCGTTTAACGGTGCACATGTTGAAAAGAAAGAATTTTCTGCTGATTTAACCAGCCTGTTTATCTGTCAGTGGTTAACATGTCTACTCAATAAGCTGTTGTCTGCCATGTTCTACTTCTTTTAATGTTCTGCTTCCTTTCCTTTCTAGTGTTTGCTTGATTTAAATTTGTTAGTCACTAGATCGTAGACGTTTATGAAAGTATAAAATTCATAGCTGTGCTAATGTTTTTTACGAAATTTGTTAAAGGTCTGAATTTTACAGTTCATCGTCTAGCCGAATGGTCTCTACCAAAGGAAGCTTAGTAAACACCTAAACACCCCTTTATCATACTTTAGGAGAGAGTGTCGTCTTATTGGTAAGTAAACTATTGCGTTCTACATTTGATACGACCCTATGAATACTGTATTAATAGTATTGTGACGAATATACTGTTTTACTGTCTTGGGTTTGTTATTGACCCAGACAAGGCTGTGTTCGCACCATAGACGTCGCTAGACTAATGGCTTTCAGAGATTCTATTGTTCTCCGTGTAGTGAGCATGGGGAATCAAGATAGTAGCATCATAAGGTATAGAAAGCGCGCGAAATTGCGCGAAATGGATCGAAAACCAAAACAGTCTTTCTAGCAAGTTGGTGTAAATCGTATCTCTAAATTAAAATAATGCAGTTTATTTTGTCTAGAATCATCGTCTATTATGCCACAATATTACTCAGCTTACAATTGTTCTACAAAAAGCGCGGACCTCGATAAAACAGGCAGGAAAATATCGTTTCACTAGTACGTAATTGCACTCAAATTAACCCATACAGTGACGAAGCCTTACAGTCACAATAAACTGCAATTACGGGTTTTAGAAAAATTAAGCTGTTCCTGAATAATATGGGCCAGACGTTACATTACTGTTGCCAAATGTGATGTGTAGAACATATTTTGATATCCAACCGTATCCGTGTTATGAACATATCAGATACTTAATTGCACATCGTCCATTGGCTATGTTACAAAATATCTGATCTGACAACCCCAGCAGATTCTCTTTTAAGAATAACTAATATCTGATTTTA
>JAAAKL020017188.1:0-10707 GCA_010016065.2 Carybdea cf. marsupialis auct. non (Linnaeus, 1758) | reverse complement strand
CCTGTAGAAAACTAGCCGGGGATAAATACCAATCGCAGCATAGGAAAGAGTGCTTCTCTTGTACTGAAATGATGTAAAGCCTTTGATGATGATGATGATGATGATGATGATGATGACGATGATGATAATGATGATGATGATGGTGATAATGATGGTGATAATGATGATGATGATGGGGATGATGACGATGATGATGATGATGATGTAGATCATGATGGTGGTGATGATGATGATGATGATGATGATGTTGATGATGATGATGATGATGATGATGATGATGGTGATAAAGATGATGATAATGATGGTGATAATGATGGTGGTGGCCGCTGTGATGATGATCATAATGGATAGCACTGATGTGAGCACCACGAGGCGAAGAAATCACATAATCGAGGATAACGAATCCAGAAATGATAAGTAGATTAATTTTTTTTTCAAATTGTATCTTTTCGAGAGCTTCGTTAGGATTAAGCACCAAGTAGGACTACTCTACACTGAATTGATTTTCAATGCCGTTGCGCATGCGTAGTAAGCTATCTTTTCTCCATTGCTGGCAGTACTTACGCTGCAAGTTTGAAAGTTTCGAGAAAACGTAAAAGAAAGAAAAAAATTTTCATTGAAATAGGAAATATTTTGAATATAGTACCATTCTAGGCACTTCAGTTTGCTCAAATCTGCGAGGATTTATAAGCAGCTGGTTTCCTAAATCTATAAGCCTTGCCTATTCATATTCATTCTCACTTGTTGATAAGCAAATTGCTTTTCTGATTAGTTAATATATATTGAAATAAGAAAATTGTCATTTTCAATAGACATTCCAATCCGATTTCTGATTATTCCTTTCTCCATTTGAGATCACGGTGCTACTGCATCAGCAGTGATTAACACGAAAATTTCAGCTAGTATAATTTTATCAATTGTTCTTGTTGATATTTATTTTCCTTTCTTGCATTATTAGTCTTGTGCATGCGTTCATTAAGCATTTGCTGTCATTAGACCTTTCAATTAGCTACACATTGCCATACGTATCTAGGCTCTAACGCTGGGGTGCCAGAGGCAGATGTATGCTGAAATAGATTAAGATGATAACTTGATCTCTAAGGGTGCCTGAAATTAGAAGCTAAGAATAGTTCATGGCAGAAACCAATCTCGTTGTAGTATCCATCAAATTCTTTCTCTTTGCAGATAGCAGAGTTAGAAAGCAGTGGCTTTTTTCTTCTTTTAATACCCATTAAATTTCGCTTTTACTTCAGATAAAGATCTCGGCCTACACATAGCTGTGAACAATAAGTGTTTTCTTGAATCGACGAGCTTAATTTTGCAAACCAACCCTGTTTGACAACAGGCATACGCGATACCATCACTTCTTTCTTTAACTCGTAACTGAAAGCTGTCAAACGACTGCCTGTCTGATATGTGTAGGGACTCTCAGAAAAATCTTTGGTTGCTTTTCAGCAACCAATTTTTGTGCTACCTAACTCTTTGATAATCTAAACCAAGAGCCTGTGGATCTCTTGCTTTTAGATCTGTTATATTTACCATCTCCGGTGAATAGAAATGACGATTTATAGTACAACAGCTTACGTGAAGTTAACTTGTTTGTTTAAAGCCGGAGCACAGTGCTAGAGCTGTGAAACCTGTCTGCAGCTGTTTCGGAAACCGTTCACCCGATACCAGAATCAGTTATATTGGATATCGTTGCTTTTTGAAGGTGCTAAAGAGGCAGTTTTACCTTATTTTTTCACTGCAATATTGTCAGACACATTTCACACCTTACAAAGGCAATAGAGTATTTTATGCATCACTAAAGGAAAGACTATTACATTTGTAGTTGCTACGAACAGGTCGTACTTGTTGGAGCTGGTAGTTAATTTACAAGCGATAATGTAATCTCATTTGTGACTACAGGGACCTAACAATAATTTCGGCAGATTGGTTATAACTTAAGTCAGCCCGATTGAATCACCTAATTCGAAAAAGCGGTACCAGAAGGAATGAATCTAATTTCATTGTGTCTTGTATGCTCTGCAAGTATTGTGGCTTGAAATTAGGATGTTTGGATGCCGTGAAGGATAGAAGATATCACTCCTAGACTAAATAGACTTGTTTTTTGTATTTTATTAGCGTTATTGTGGTGGGTGAACATGGCGGAAAGTTCACCGTGAGTGTTTGAAAGCTCACCAAGCAGGATTACTTAAAATAGCATTTCCAAACTACCACTGCAAGCCGAATTGAACCAGAGGGAAAGGATCAGAGATATCGGAGAGTAAGGTATGGAATCTTTATTAATTAATAAGTTTGTTATTTTGGTACCTTTTTACTTGAAGAAAGCTGAAACTGTTTTATAGACAGCATGGTTATATTTCTACTACACATCTCTAACTGTTGAAAAATTGACAATTAGGTTAATCGCTCCATGCTTAGAGGTTTGTCATGTTCATGTCATAGGGTATTGCCATCCAGGAAATCGCAGATATCAAGAAAAAGTAGCCACGGAAACGTTCTGTGCATCAGGATTCTAACAACACTGATACTTACATATTAGTTGCTTCTACGGTGTTTGGGAGAAGATGAGGTAGGATTAATTCAATCATCGAAGGTCATGTTAGAAAATTCAGCAATAGGAAACTAAATTAGCCTGCTTTGTGGCAAGGAAAGGAATGAGGATTCCACTGTGCTCAGTAAACTGGACATATCAATATGAAGGTAGCTTTGTACAGTAGCGTATATTTGATTATCGTTCGCCAAGGTTTTTTCTATCAGCTGAAGGTCATGCTCCCATTTTAACTACTATCGGCATGTACCGTTAAAACATATTTAAATCGATTCGTTAGGCCCAACTATGCTTTGTAAAAATGCATTACATCTCTTCATATATGGTTACTAGTTCAGTGTAAACCTGAGGCTATGTAAGACAGTTATAATTAAAGCAGTTTGACTTTACCGTTACTAAGAGGACAGAAAATGCAGCCGTTTACAAAGTACTTTTCGATCTGCAAACTTCAGAGGTAGCAGCAGAAAATCGATTTTGCTAGCTGCATTGCCCAGCTTGACAAGGAAGGAAGGAAAAGAAAATGATCGATTTTGTTTTATAAAAAAGCAGCAAGCTAGGGAAACATGTGTTGATACACAGATTTAAAATACATGTGTAGACAACCGAAGTTCAATAGTATGTATTCCTCTGTGACCTTATGAAATGCTTCGATTCTTAAATTTGCCAGTTCCGTTTACAGACAGGTTACTTAACTTATGCCAAAGCAGCAACAAAAAGCTGCTGACAGATATTGAATTTTTCGAACCATTAAAACTTTTTCTTGTAACGTTTACAAATATGTCTTTAAAACCATATTTTTGACCCAGTATTTATAAATACATGTGTACGATTGAGACTTATTTTGGTAGACAGGATGGGTTATCATAGCTTCCATATTAAACTTACACAAAGTAATTATACAAACACAAAATATTCTGGGTAACTTGATATCCTTCTCGATGTGTTACCAGTTGACAGAGATCAAATCAATTGACTTTCTCTATGTTGTAGAGAAGGGCCGCAGTTGACTTAATCAATGCACACAGACAAGGTATAATTTGAATTGTGACTTTGAAAGCTACCTGCTACTTCAGTCGGACCTGGTCACTCCAGCTTACTTTTGTCAAATGGGATGAGTTTACCATCGCATATGACTTAAACTCGTTTAGCTTTGCACTCAGTCGTGAATCTTGTACAATGTAACTCAGTGGCGGCTGGTAGCCCTAAAGGATGGTGGGGCAGTGCCCCATTGCCCGCACAACTCCCCCTCCCCTGCACGCGCCGCTACTGATGTAACTAGATCGTGCACTTCGGAAAGTTAAAAAAGACAACAGCTTAGGAGTTCATAGCTAAGGCGATGGGCAGAGAGAGCTGACGCTAGTTTATGATCGGCAAGTTGCAGGCGCCTCCTCTCAATTGAGGAAGTAAGTAAGATAAATATCGCAAAGCTATTAGACTTTAAGCTATTATTTATATTTCTTTATCGCACTTACGTTTTGTAGGTTTGAAATTCCTATAAATACATGGTAAAAGAACACAACGTTTTCTAATGCTTTAAGGTCTTAATATTTACAAATAAGAAAATTTGGTGATATATTTGGTGAAATATTTTGGTGATAATAAAGCTGAAAACTACTTAGAATTAGCTAGACATATACCGTCAGTTGGGAAAAGGAGTGCTACCACTATATCTAAAATTGTCTGATCTTTGTTGGTTCTCCTGCGATCATATGCAAAACAAAGAACCCGTCTTCTCTTTCCTCCTGAGGGAGGAGGTCACCCTTCATCGAATTAATGCTTTCTTGTAGTAAAAGAAATAGATAGTCTGGATAAAAAAGTTTTTTGGTGATTTACCCCCTGTCAGTTTTGATACGACTGTCTCCCCAGGTTTGACAGGTGATTCTCTATTAATGGGTAACTGCAGATTACAGATGTCCCAAGGAGAGGACAAGTTGGACTCAGTCTCTATTTCAGATTCCATACACTGACTCAAGCTGCAGACAGATCAAATCAAATGAATTATCGCTTTCTAATCCAGACCTTCTTTTTTCTCTAGATTCCCAGGGCTTTGGGGAGGGGACGTAGTAGGAGGGGGACTAATTGTGCTAAATAATTCGAGGATTTTTTTTTATTAATTAAACTTAGCAGAATCTTAATTCGTCCTTTAGCTTTCGAAAAATAAGTTTACTTTTAGTATTTGAGGCGATGGCATTACAGTATTGCTGGAAGTTGTCAGATTTCAAAGCTAAGAATAAGTTTTCAAATGAACATGAGACATAATATAAACCAAGTGCAATCAGCTCCCTAAAATTCAATTGAAATTATTTTTGGCACAAACTGTTTCTATCATAAGTATTTTTGTCTATGGAGATTTGATGGTTTTTTCTGAATGACTCTTTGCAAGCTGCATTTTTGACAAATGTCCTTTCAAACTAACTGTTGCTAAACCATCCTGAGTAAATTTTTGAAAAAGTCAGAAAGTTGTTCATGAGTTATCAGAAGGTATAGAGTGGTCGGCCTACTAGTTTACAAATCTCACTTTACATTGATGGTCAGCCAAATCCGCAGGTTATCCCACGGATATTTAATAATAAGTGAGGGTATCGATACTCAATCAAAGCCAAGGCCCCAAGTAACCTGTACTGAATTTTACCTTGAGATGGCAGCAATGATCTGTCATCTCTACCGGGCTGAAATGTTAAGGGTTGGAAAATGAAACTAGGGTTAAGAATTGCCTGGATTTGTTCAATGCAGGCCGACATCAATAGGACAGTTACGAGTTACTGGTTTCTAGTTAACGAACCAACTTTCCAGGAAAAATAGAATCTATAGTAAAATTTGACTGATTTCTTATGTATCTTCTGGAATCATATTTGAATTATCGATTTCCTGATTCTTGGGTCTGCATCTTAAAAAAGCTGATCCAAATATTGGGTCGGGGTAAATCGTTTCGTGAAAGGTATGGTATTTTATTAGTGGGAAGTGAAACAACACGAGCCTGCTTTAGAGGCCTACAAAGAAATAAGACAGAAATTAATTTTTTTAATAGCAACTTAATTTCCTAAGTAATATTGTAATAGGATCGTAAGAGACCGTTAAGAGTCTGTTAATTCAGAGCAAGGACCTTGTCTGTTAATATAATATTAAGTACAGCATCATCATTAATACGTTTGATTATTTTATTATCGTCATTAGAGATATAACTATATAAATTTCTACATTGCCCGTGATGTAGTCTCCGTCGATACGACGTATGAGAGCTCAACAGTTCGATCAGCTGAGCAACCTACTCTGTGAACTAGAGTGAACGTGGCTAAGTAGACCACAGTCACTTGTACCCCCCACGTGTTCTTTAAGCATGTTCAGCGTAACACATGTGTGACAAGGCTGGGCTATCCAAACACATTGTGATTGTTTAATCATCCGACAGGCTTCTTAAGTTTCCGTCTCCCCAATTTCCCTCACATGGACTGGGTGGGCTCCGTGACTATGGTAAAGAGAAGTTGTCAAAGCTTCCTAGAGCTGTAATCAAACCCGGGTCGGTTGTATTCAAAAATAGACCACACGGCCACACTCTCCAATGGCAATTACCTATGGCAAAGTGTATATTTAATATCAAATATTAGGATTCTGATTTCAACCATATTCTACTCTAATGACACCTTTTCATTACATAGCATTGAAAGTTTGAAAAGGATCTACAAACTTCAGTTTATTATAAACTACTAGCAACTTTTAAAGCCAAGAAAATAAACGATGTAGATATATGTATTGACAAGAGAGTAAACAAGTTGCGTGGCTTGGCCAGCCTTCTCAAACTTGGGAGGGCGGGGGAAGCACGGATTTATCAAGAAACTACACCTTACCAGGAAACCACACCGTAATTTGAAAAATTGACAAACACAAAAATGATTTGCTTACTCCATTTGATGGAAATTTCTCATGACCACTTGATATGTATACTACTATAACAGTCCCAGATCCAGACTTGTAAAAAACATTGTAGGCCTCCTTCAAAGCTACTACAAATTACGTCATTATCACAAGAACCATGATTTCAGATCTCTAGAAACCCACTTTTGGTACACACCAAAATTTTAAGGTCAGATTTGCTGGAAATGAGAAATTGACTTTTTGGAGAAGTGGGGGGCACGTCCTCTCGAGCCCCCCATGTCCCCTCCACTGGTAAAACTGATCTACAACTTCTACGACGTTCCTCGATCTAGTGAAGTATTTAAAGGACCTTGTATATTTTAAATCGTATGTACATTTTTCAATATCGTAATGCAATGAGTAATATCAATTCATAATTATTCAAGTGAAGCCGCTCCAACTTTTGAAATAATTTAGCTGAAGGTAGTAACATAACCCCTTTCTAGCTATATTTTGATAGGGGGGTTGCAAAACTCCGGAAATTTAGAAGTGCAGGGAAGGAAAATGTGTTATTCGTAAGAATATCTGTCAATACTAAACTTATCAGTTGATATTTTAGTTGGCATCTGTTTTTCTTTGCAATTTTGAATTTTTGTATAATTTGAGGACCCGTCATTTTATAGAAATTAATATTCCGCATTCACAATGTTTTCTTTTTATTTCAAAAAAACTGTCGTTACAGCTTTTTCCTTCTTAGTTTGTTGTCATGTCCCCACTTTTCTCCTAAAATCCGATCTCGTAATTTGCTCAAATCTGACATGAAAATTGTGCTTTGGCTACATTATTAGTTTAGTAGGATGACGTCATGCACCGTGTCACTATGACTTGACTTGTTGTTGCTATACGAAGAAGAAATCGATTGGCAGCAAATGTAAGTAACAACAGCGTTTGATAGAATGAGCAATAACTGCGTCTGTATTTTTAAACGTTTCGATGCAGGGTGCGGTTTCCTAATGAACTGTTCTCCCGACCAGTTTGAGAAGGTTGGTCACTCCCCTGCACACTTTGGGAATCACACTACTTTGTAGAGATGACGGTGCTTCTTCCTCTTAAAATAATGAAAAGTTCTGATATCTTTATTTAGTGTCAGTATTTTCCTCTTAACCCTTAAGTATTATACATACTAATGAAGTCTAAGACCATGATCCTCCATCGATGTCTATCCCTTATCAGGTAAAATATTTCCCCGACAATAATGTTGACCCACTTGCTCCAAATTTTCATCTATGTCAATCTCCTTTCTTTCTCTATCCCTCAGGTAGCTACTTGCTATAAATGTCTTGCTATCAATATGTGTGACAGAAACAATAGTAAAGGGACCTTCACATTGAATTTTTAGATACTTTCCGATTTACAGATGTAAGTTTAGATGTAAGGACCGTCGTTGACGTCCTCGTCGTCGCTGATATGATACTGCAATTAATATGTCTCTCTAAACTTTGGCGTTGCTTTGATATTCGTGCAACCAGATATTCTGAAGAGTTTCAAAATCTCTGGTGCACCAGTATCTTTGTATGTATGTTATCATTCATTGGTTGCTGCCAGTCACGTGGATCTGTGCAACAGATGTGGCTCACGCTTGCTTGAGATGATTAGAAGTTGTTGAGAAGATGATTTAGGAGTTGGTTAGGAATAGAGCTGGAGTTGCAGATATTGAGAACTTTGTAGTTGGATTTAGAAGTTGGTATTGAGTATAGTTTAAGGTTAAAGAATGTTGAAGTTCATGTATATTTGTAATGATAATATAGGAAGATAGAATGATTGATGAAAGATTGATTAATAGATTGATTAATTGATTGATTGACTGATTGATTGATTAATTGATTGATTGACTGATTGATTGATTAATTGATTGATTCACTGATTCACTGATTCACTGATTCACTGATTGACTGATTGATTGACTGATTGATTGACTGATTGATTGATTGATTGATTGATTGATTGACTGATTGATTGACTGATTGCTTGATTGATTGATTGATTGATTGACCGATTGAATGACTGATTGATTGATTGATTGACTGATTGATTGATTGATTGATTGACCGATTGAATGACTGATTGATTGATTGATTGATTGATTGGTTGATTGATTGATTGATTGATTGATTGATTGATTGATTGATTGATTGATTGATTGATTGATTGATTGATTGATTGATTGAAAGAAGCAAATTGTTTGCTATCTGCTTTGAGCGCTTTGTCACAGGAGCACGAACGTTTTCGGTTTGTCTACGGAAACTAACAAGAATTTTTATTTCACTATATTATTTGACTTCAAAGCCCTGTTTCGGTTAATTTTGTACAATAGAACCTAAACTGCATAAAGACCCGGGAAAATCAGAAAGGTGAAAATTGTTCTGATGTGCGAAAACTAAGTGATCAAAAGAAAATGGGCTTTGAAGGACACGTGAATATGAGGGATAAAATTAAAGAGGCGCAAAATACTGAGAGAATAAATCACATCAAAATAATCACATCAAAAAAAATTCCATCAGGAACCATTAACACAGGGGCCAATTTTCTGAATTTTATTAAGCGAACAGTTTCCAAATAGTCATGGTTACTTTTATAACTAACTTGTATTTGATGGGCTAATTGTCACTGCGTCATGCAACGACTACTTGACATGTGTGTCTCCACAATTCAATAAACTTTCAGTTTTATTTAAGAAATTTAGTCACTTCCAAAACTTAGGCTAAAGGCGTAGGCTACAGATTCATCTTCACCTCCCAACCCCCCAAGTTGGCCAAAAAAAATTTGGGGTAGCGGGAAATTATGTATCAAAATATATCTTCTTTGCTTACAAATATATAACATTAAAGAAACTATTTTATCAAGTTAACTGCGATAAAGTATAATTATTGACAGGTCTTGTTCACTGATTCAATGTCGATAATCTAAAACAGTTTGGCTAAGTTTCGTTTATAATTTTTTGACCAAATCTAACATTTTTCGGGCAACAATGTGTCAGCTACCCCCGATACCTTTTCCCGAAAAAACGTACTCCATGATTCTATAACTTTAGGCCGTTTAATTTCATAGGTCGGGAAAGTATGACACCAAACATTATATTCTGGTATTATTATTTTTGCTTTACGCAAACAATCGTTATCTCTTAAACCCTATACTGCCACCTGCCTTATAAATACGATTTCGGAAACAATGCCAAGGTTTCCTGTTTCCTGCGTTAAGGGAGGATATTATGAAAATAACTGTATAGATGATAGAGGAAGGGCCAAACCTGTAACATACACGTTTCTTGTATACCAAAAGCTCTTGTTTCATCTTTGCGTTTGTTAAGTAAATTGAATTAGAATTACTTATTACAAACCACACAAACCGCCACTTGTAATATGAAAATAAAACGAATCCAGGTGTTTCTAGGATTGCGGCAATTTACTGTGACATTTGAATATCATTGTACGACACGGCGTACCCTGACATTGGAAAATTTAAGTCTACCAACAGTGTTGCCAGGTTGGGCGAAATATCAACAGTTGCGCCTTTTTTAAATTGAAGCAACGAGCGAGAAATCCATTTTTTGAGGCTTTTTTCTCCATGTTTTTGGCAATAGAGCATACACTCTTAGTATTGAACTTGACCGAAACGTGCAGCTTTGAGCGCTTTGTCGACAATTTGCCTGAAGGGACGCGTGATGAAATTTTACAGCTCTGTCTACATGAATGTGTTTGATGTTTCTTGGCACTACTAGAGTACTCAACCGCCAACTATTCCTTGTTAACAGAATAAATTGAGGCTTTAGGGGAGACTAGTAAACCATGTTATCCTCACGAAAATAAGAGGAACGTGTAAGAAACACAATTTTGAAGTCATTGGTATTGATCATTAAAATGGCTCCAAATCTGTCAAGTGCCCTCATGACGTCACAGGGAGGTAGCTGTCAACATTTTTATCTTTCCTCTTCCTTTATGCATCGAACTATTTCTAAATCTGTCCACTGCCTGCATGTCGTCACAGGGTCGCAGCTGGCAAAATTTTTATCATTTGTCTTTGTTAATGTATCAAACTTTTTCGCTCAACAATTTGTGTCGTTATTTCAAAAGTTGTTAATTGTACCTAAGAAATGACAGACATGAAATGATACAATATTAAATAATAAATTCTTCATTTGTATGATGACGACGACGACGATGATGGTGATGGTGATGATGATGATGATGATGATGATGATGATGATGATGATGATGATGATGATGATGATGATGATGATGATG
>JAAAKL020017187.1:0-10708 GCA_010016065.2 Carybdea cf. marsupialis auct. non (Linnaeus, 1758) | reverse complement strand
CTAGAGAAATAGAAAAGTATGTAACCAATGGGACACTTTCAAAAACATTTTCAAAATTATATAATTTTAAAAAAATTATGTATAAAATATAAAAATAAATATAATATACATTACATTAAAATAATATCATCTTAAAGTATTATATTTATTAGCCTGCTTTATGTTAGCTGGAATGGAATTCCAGTCCTTAATAAATACAAGTTGGCCTAGTTTGCTCTCTGCCAGTTTTACATGTGGGCATGCGCCTTAAAAATACCCCTAGTGTCATACCTATGCACCTCATTCGAGCAAGAATTTGTAAAGCGAGAATCAATGAGGTCATTTAGTGCAGTGAAGAGAAAACAATAACGGTGAAAACCCCATTTAAATTCAAGTGGTCTCCATGCTAAAACCTTTAAGCCTGACGAATTAGAGGAACTCTAAGGTTAATCAAAAAAAATCTTTGCTCCTATATTATGCTGAGCATTTAGTTTGTTCACTGTATAGGAAACTATCCGTCGATTAGCTGTAACCCACTCAAGTTCAACTTGAATAGAGGCTTGAATACCATTACTCTATATTTGATAGGTGATAAGTGCTAAATAGGTTCCGGTACATTTCAGCATTTGAGCATAACTAACTTAGTCTTCCCCAACTTAAACTCTCATTAAAAAGTACGCCTAAATATTAAAAATTGTAGACTGTTTCAGGTAAATTCTGAGTGATAACTAGATTCATGAAACGTAACTTCTTTAAACTTTGACGTCGAACTACAATTAATTTTGATTTTAAAAAGTTCAAAGTAAGTTTGTTATCATGCATCCACTTAATTGTACTTGAGAGTTCTTCAATGAGTTTTTCTGTAGATAATCTGATATGACAGTGAACTGTAGATTACAATATCATCAGCAAACAGTGAGACCTCACAGTGCTTCAAACAATGAGCGAAGTCATTAACATGCATTGGGAACGGTAATGGCTCAAGCACACTTCCCTGGAGAACACCAATAGTTACTTATCTCTTGAAACAAATATGATTTAAGAAAATTATATAATGATACATCGATTTCATATTTATCAACTTTTCCAGTATACGATGATTCACCACATCGAAAGCCTTTATTACGTCAAATGACTAGTCCTGTAACGCTGCCCTTTTCCATATTGGCCAACAGACTATCAGTGAACAGTAATAATGTACCAGCAGTTGATTGGCTGCTGCGGAATGCCGAACAGCCTGGTGAACAAGACTTGTTTGAAATCAAATAATCATACAAATTGCCTTGAATTGATCCTTATCTTACAGACAGTTGATAATATCAAAGTTGGTCTGTAATTACCACAATTGCTCGTATGATCATTGTTTTTATAGAAAGGCATGATGTTTCCTGATTTCCAATTCCTTGGGAGCTAGCCAGTTTTTCCATGATGATCTGAGCAGTTTCTGTAAACCAGGCGCGATGATCTCGGCTGGATCCTTGAGCATTCTTGACCTTATTTCATCTAGACCGATCGCTTTGCCAATTTGAAGTGATTTTAAGTGTTTCGAAACAGATCCTCAAGTGACTCTTTTAAGGTAGAAAAGTGCACCCGGTTTTCTGATACATGATCCCTCTTGCTCAAAGTTACTTCCAACAATAGCTTTTGCCTGATTTTGCCAAATGGCTACAAAGTACTTGTTGAAAATTTTAACCATGTGTTCGACCTCTGTACTATGCTTTGTATTATTATGGCGGTATTTTCGGAAGGAGACAACACTCTCTTTAAAGAATTCATTCTTTCATTGATAAGGGTGCAAAATTCATTTGACTCAGCGCTTTTCTTCTCTGTTAGCATGATATACCAATTTCCTGTAAATGACCAAGTGGTGCGGTGAATTAGTTTGGCGACTTTTCTTCCGGTAATAACTGCGCTCTTGGTAAACGTCTAGTAGGTTTTCAGTAATTCAAGCGTTTCATGCAAATCCCTACATGAGTATCTGCAGTATCAGTAAATATATGCTGCCATAGCACCACGGCATAATCTGCACTTTCCCTTGATCGCGTTTAAAACATTCCAAGTGCCATTTTTCAAATCATTTATAACGGTAGACCTAACATAGTTCTTGTGTATTCGCGTTTCCTAGATGCGTGGAAGAGCTCTTGGGATCACTACTTCTGTCATACGAAACATAAAATACCAGCCAATAACTAATGCCTTTGATTTCGTCGACGTATTTTCAATCACAATGCTTCAATATTGTCAGATAATAAATCATTCCTTACAGAAAATACTGAACCTTATCTTAAATTATAAGAACCGTGTTCCCTTGTCGTAGTTCACCCGGTCTCCTCAAAAATGAGAGACCGTCAATACGTACCTCTAAATCTAATGTATCCGGGGTTAATAAAGTCTCCGACAGCCCCAATACATTAGTTTTGGTCAACTTTCATTTTCCCTTGACGAAATGTAACTTGTTATACAGTCGATTCATATTAAGGTGACCCACTCTCAATCGTCTATAAAGAGAAGACTAACAGTCGTTTAAAGTTAAAATGATGAAATTGTCTGGGCCTTTGGAAGCTTTAACAGGAGATCACGTTGTTCCATTAAACAAGAAAAAAGTATAAGTCGCGTTGAAATTCGGATACTGTATCTGTATTAGCTGCGCTTACATATCTAAAAATAGTAATTAAAAGTGGTTAAAAGAGACGACGTTGGTGTTCAGTTGCGCTATTTTAATGCCTATATACTGTCACTATTCACTGTGGTTTTGTTCACATGGTTCCATTCTAGCACAGTTCTAATAAAAACAAGTTCTTTTATTCGTCGGTCGCGGCTACCAGTGTTACATAGGCTCTACATGGCCTACTCAAGGTACCTTATGTAGGACATGAGCTCTACCATTGTTACAAACTGAATCTAGTAATTGTATTGTTGTTGTTTAAGTCACTGACGTATTTTGCTCTTGATCTACCTGCTTTCTTTGGTGTTAAGATTTTGGAGGAGCTAGCACTAACCCCTCGTCGATGGTAGTTTGGGTGATCGTAACATGTTACAGTGCTTTCTTCCTATGAAACGGTAGTCGCCTCTTCTAAATCTGCATGCTCTGTGCTGTATACGCTCTATTGTTATAATGTCATTTGGAAGGTATGGATCCGACATTACTGAGCTGTATTTCAGAATCGAGAGTACTTATCCGACATATTCGCTACGTTGACTGGATGTCGGTCAGCTACGTGCGTTCCCTCTCAGGTAGCCATGGGTGGAAGTAACTTTCTTTCATACGTAGTTACCATGATGGTGCCATTTGAGGTCTTCCGAGATGGTAATGCCTAAGCAGGGGTTTGATTGGGCCTGTTGGAGAGAGGTATTGTCCAGATTGTAGAAGTAGCTGTTCTTTTGCCCCTATACTTGAGATGTAGCACTCATCAGCTTTGAACTTTACACACCGTGCCATGGTTAAGAGTTCAAGTTGTTGAAGGTCTGGCTATAAAGAATTGTAGTATTCCAGTGTCAAGATTTTTCTGTAGAGGAGACCGACATCTTGAAATAAGCCGGCCTGCAACTTGACGCAAACGGTAAGGTCATTGGTGTGGCACAATAACAGGACTGGGCCAAAGACCGTTCCTTGTGGGATTCCCCAATTCTACAGATACTGGGTTGGTATTCTTCCCTTCCTATACTACCTGCATGGACCTGGCAGTAAAGACGTGTGCTAGCCAAGAGTCGATTGGGCCATAGATTCCATATGATCTTAACTTGTACAGCCATTTCTCGTGGGACACTGTGTCGAAGGCCTTAAGTACAGTGCAAAAGACTTCGGTGTTCTGGTCATGTGTTTGTTGTGTAGCATCTTCCATTATGACAATGAGCTGAGATTCACATGTGTATCCACTCCTGGGCATGTGGCCCGTAAGTATGCTGTTTCTCCACAGAAAGTCCATGCAATGTTAGTAGATGATTTGTTCAAGGAGTTTACATGAGACGCATGTCAATGAAATTGGTCGATAATTCTCTGCTTGGTGTTCGTCCCCTATTTTGTATACACTCGAGATGCTTACCTTTAGCCAGACTGATAGTAGTTTTCCCGAGTCCAATTGTAGTTGGAAGATGACACCAAACCATGGGGCTAGATTTTCAGAGCAGTTCTGCGGATTCAGTCCATGTCCAATCCAGTCCGAAGCAATTTAGCAGCCCCCCTCTGTTATAAATATATTGGATAGTGTGTGTTTGGCTGTTCTGATGGCTTGAAGTGGTTCGTTATCATGATCTTATTTACATGTAAACTAATAGTCTGTAGTACCTTAAAGCTCCCAAAGCTCCGCCCACCACGCAAGCCCTCCTCACCGCCTCCAGCTGCAGAGCGATACCCTCCAAAGAAATTCAGACAGCCTTGCATAAAGAACATTTAAGGGTCCTTGGTCGGCTCTTCATTTTGGTATATATCTCCGGCTAGTAAAGCTAGTATAGTTGACAATAAAACGACACGAGTTAACTCGTGGCAACTCGAGCTTTCTCATATGGCAGCAGCAGTTACGATGCGTAAAAAACGAGCACTGTCTGTATTTCGCCTGTAAAGCGTTCTCAAGTTCATTTGAAAAATTCGGGAAAACAGCACGAAGTATAATGCCCGTCTTCAAATTATCCTGTGTTTTCACAAGTACGAAAAACTGACAAATCAGAATTACTACGGAGATCCGAGTGGTATGACTGACTGCAATTGTTAATACGTTTTTATCTCCTAGTACGAGTGTTATGCGTGAAAACTAATTCTGAAAATAGTAGTGGGCCGACTACTGCTTCATACCTGTAGGGTATTTGAGCACGTCTAACAACGTTGTGAAACGCGGGTGTGCATGAAATAAACGATGTTAAACTCGCTTGTAGCACTATCGCTAAAACGCTTTAATACTAGTTAAGTAAACGTGTCTATGGGCGTTTAGCACTGTGCATCTCGCAATAAGAGAAGTAAAGAAGGAATCTGTGACCGCGCAAAGTGCAGAAAAGCATAGAATTGAAGCATCTATTTGCAGGCAGTGTGTCATGGTACCCGGTCTTCAAATCTTACACTAAGCGTAACGGCAGTTTGCATCCTGTTTAAAATTCAGTTTCTGCTCCAAATCGAGACGCAATAGCTGCAATCGAATCGATCACACACTGGTAAAAGTGTTTGCGAAATTGACTGTTACTGGAAAACAGGAAGGTTACACATAATACAGAGAGAAACAACAAAAACATCATTAAAAACATAAATGACATGTCAACCTTTTGGGTACAAAAACGAGGTCACGGTATGTCGAAACTGAAAAGCGCCCCTGGTGCTGGAAGGCCCTAAGTAAAAGGCCATCATAAAATAATCTGCATTAGTAAATAGCGTTGATATGAATGCGTTGTAAGAATTACATAAAATGGATGGATCTACACTATACATTTGACAGCAAACACCAAAACGGTACAGAAAATCTAGGGCGAATCTGAAAATATCAAGGTGTACTAGTAACTGTACAAAGAAGATTTGAAATCTTATAATAAAAATTATCCTTTTGTAAATTCATTGAAACTCAGCATCCTTGTGCATTGCAGATATTAAATAAAACCAAACTATTACGCCTGAAGTACCTATTCCTAGTGTACACGGGATGATCAAGCTTTGACCCAAAAAATCCTATTCTATTTAAGAATATAGTCACAATTGCAATGAAACAACTGTGATGTACCAAGAAGCCCTAATAAATCGATACGAATACAAGGCTGTCGACACTTCATACGACATCCTTGTTTTCTATGACGGTAGTTTCGAGGCACGGATGTTTCCTAAAATTCAGAATCAACAAATACGTCACAACAAGATGGATCCGTTCGCTTGAAAATAACGGGATGTTTAAATATTTGCTTGACTCCTAATATTAGCACTAACATGAATTTACTACAATCAGAAACAGTACAAACGTCATTCTCAATGGAGACGTCGTTCCAGCCAAGGGATTATCGTCAGCATCGAATGAAGGGCAAAGTATTATCTTATCAAATGACAATCGAGTAGATACTCACTGGGTGCATTTTTATATTACGCAACATATCAATACATGCCGATCTCGGCGTAAAATGCTTCGAAATTCGAGTATTTGATCAAAACAGCCTGGCTTTAACTGCAATGCAAAAGGAGCTGTAACATCTAGTAATAACAATATTCAATGTACGTCTGCAAATCTTATTGCTACCAACACTCTTAACGTAACAGACGTTTAATGTTTATTCCATATCCCTTCACGTGGTAAACTAACCAACCAACCAACCAACCAAACCATTCAAGCACCCACCCACCTACCCATCAACCAAACTGGAAACAAAATCTTGTTTGCCGAACAGGAACTGGTACAAAACAGCGAAAACAACACAAAATAGAATTAAAACAGAGTGGCAGAAATCTTAGAACTATTAGTATGAACTGAACTATTAGCCAATTGCACACGTGACAGAATTTCGATCCAAGGCTACGACGCAAGCAAGTTTTCATTCACCGACACATAAAATAGCTCTCTCAATACTAACTTCGAATACTTTGAGGGATCTATCCGGATGACGTCACAGGGTATGCTTGCCACATGTGCCGAGGAATGGTTTCAGATTTGAGTATTTTTGAAACAGTAAAATTACGCTCATTAACAAGCATTTAACTTGTGTTCTCCACTAATATAATACAAAAGATGGCAATGGAAAGTGCCACCAATCAGGCTTTGAATCTAGGATTTCTTAAAACAATAGCAAACTAGTGTTCAGATTCACAATGGCATTTTTAATATGCTGATCTATTTAGCATGACACGAATCGCATATTCAACTACCCTTGATATTTTCCTGACAGTGTATCAACCACAATGTTGTCACTACAAATACGTTGTAGGGTCCCACAGTCCCACACAAGCCAAACAGGCACCTTCGCTTCATCTGCAAAGATGATAATCCGACACTCGAAGACATGCACTTTATAGTATGAAACAAATCGAATAGTTTACAATAAATGGAATGCTGGACATCTACTGAGTTTCTATTCTACATAGTAGGCACGCAATTGCCCGTACATGCAGTACTACGTCGCGCTAAGCAAATACCCCTCTGTATTAAAATACTTTTAATTTCTGCTCATGAGCATTTGCAGCTTTATCTTTTATATTTACTAATACGGGCAATTACGTCTTGTATTCTTCAAAAGAAATGTTGTCTCCAGGTCACTTCGATTCCTTATGATAGATATCTTAAGTGATCTTCGTATATCTATATAAAAATATGCCTTCAGATTGCAGCAAAGGACGAAAGTTAACAAGGGCTCCTGGGGTGGTCATTTGAAACTCCTGTACATAAATTTACGCTGATGAAGTCAGAGCTACCATACAGCGTCGTGCTTAGCACCCTTTTCACCAACCGCAAGAGCTGTCCCCACTAGCAAGTGGACGACACACTGGACTTGCAGGCGCCCATCGGGATCGTGGCAAACCGAGGCAAAAAATCTTAGAACAAAGAGGTATTCTCTAAATGCCAGGGCATCCAAGTTTTCTATTTGCAATTTCCTACATTTCCTTCAGTAAACGTCGTGGATTAAAACCACGCGTTATACACCAAATAATAATGGATTTTTATTGTGTTCTGAATTCACATTTTGTACCGTACACTTCTAAGGACACGTCTAAAATGGAAAATGAAAGGGAAACCTCACCAAAATGATTACTTTAAACGCCAACTTTCTCTTATACCAATATAAAATATATTTGTGAGTGGAAGTCGTGTACGTAATTGGTATCCTTCATTTTCCCTTTGCGAGTAAAAAAATGGCAGTCTTGCTTGGAAAACGACTTCGGGTGGGGTGTGCAACATCAATGTTAGCAAGGCTCTCCCGTGCATTTTCTCCGCGGCTCTACCTCCCTGGTAACTTCGGATAGGGAAGGGATCCTCAAACACGACTGCTATCTATCAGAACCACACGTATATCTCGTCACACAAAAGGAGTCGCGGGTAGTGCATAGCTGTTGGAAAGTAATGGAACATTGTCTTTTCATTGCCTATAGTCATAAAATCTAAATTTTTTAGCTTATTTCAAAATTATATGGTCCTACATACGCCATCTGTGATTATAGCCTTGACTAATATCATCATTTTCTGGCCCCAGATTTGGATAAATAAAATACAGAATAAAAGATCTTCGCTGACGTATTCCGAAGCTGTCATTAAGAATGACCTCAATCTTAAAGTATCACTAATATACAATGTTCTGCTTGGCTCGAATCAACTCTTCATTTCACGATTTTACTTCATAATGCATTTGGATTCAGCTTCGTTGCCTGTTTCGTCTGAAGCAATTTCAAGAATTTCCGACCTCCAAATGGGCCACGTTACCTTTAAAATGCTGGACACGACTAAAACCCTTGGCATAGCTAGATCCCTGAAGTATATGCTCTTGATTCTCAGCAGTTTATCCACCACCTTTCGCAGAGTCTACTTCTTTATATTTACAGGTTGAGCTATCTAGCGTGTCTCCGAAAAACGGCCTACACAAACGTGCCCAGCATTGCGACGCATTCAACGTGTTGGTAGCTGTGTGGGATACAATGCCGCCTTGATGTACCCGTAGCCCTATAGTACAAGCTGTGGCTTAACATCACGCTCCCGACTCTGCAATGATATTTTAGGTCCAACGGTTTGATTTCTTGATTTTGTTGTCCTTTTTC
The DNA here is from genome assembly GCA_010016065.2 of Carybdea cf. marsupialis auct. non (Linnaeus, 1758). Classification (NCBI taxonomy): domain Eukaryota; kingdom Metazoa; phylum Cnidaria; class Cubozoa; order Carybdeida; family Carybdeidae; genus Carybdea; species Carybdea cf. marsupialis auct. non (Linnaeus, 1758). The sequence continues at coordinate 2,025 of JAAAKL020017187.1, read as the reverse complement.
GGCCCTTGAACTTACTCATTTCATCACCAAAAACATCACCAGTCCTAAGAGCTGATATAAGGTCATCAAATTCACCAGGGCTTCTTTCAGATATCGACTTTCGTTTATCGTCGGGCAATTCGCTCATCAGTCGACGGGCTGCCGCACGTTGTCGTTCCCGTTCACGTTGCTGCAAGTCAAAGGCAAAGAATTAGTTAAAATACACGCCAACATTCACGTACAATAACAACATTAGGCAGGTATTCCTCAAACTGGACGACATAATTTTTAAAGTGGAAATAGAAGAAAGATGTGGAATACAACCTTGGCCGTATAAAGGTTTGTCATAACAAAAATTAGAGTAAACAACTAAGATTCAAAAGCAAATATGAAATCTAAAAATTAATAGACTCCCTGATATCAATATATCTCTCGTACTCAAATGCGCTAAAGTTTCTGCTAAAACAAATGAGCTAAAGGAAATCGATAATTTAGACTCCTGTCTCTTAAACTTCGGAGGAACCTGACAAAGATTCGAAATCCACTTGGTTCTGAAATAAACACTCTTGGCACAAAAGTGCAAGACCGATTTCGGCCCCTGGCGTTCGATTTAGTCTTTTGTAGTTGAATAAGACTTGGCAACACATAAACCGAAATGTATAAAACTGGATTAAACAAAGACTTTCTCTATGCTTCCTTTATATATACTATGTAATCTGAAGCTTACTTCAGCCATTTCCCGAGCTCGTCTTTCTTCGTCTTCCTTCTTTTTCCTTATAGCTGCGTTTTCCCCTTTGGCTTCCTGCAAAATTAAGAGAGTAGAGACATAGTGAGTTACTGCTCGTCACTTCCCGATCAACAATTCTCTTTTGGGCATGATCCTCTGGGTGAATTTTTCCTCAACTCCTTTCCTCGCCGTGGTGATGCTGTGACTGGTTCCTGCTTTATTGGCTTACGTGGAAAATGAAACACAGAGCAACACCTTGCGAACAAATACATCGATTATCGCAGAAAATCCTTACACTATTCCGGCACTCCCAAAATTGAACTTACTGTACATCTACACTGTACATCTACACTGCACATCCATACTGTTTCTGGATTTATTGCACGTACATGCCACCAGTAACTTCCCTTAAATCCATAAACCAAGATGTCTGTACACTATACGTAAATGCAATGGAGTCTTACTTACCGCGAAAGACGTAAGGAAAGTGTTAAATATACCAAAGAATTCGTCCATGTCCAATTTAGCTGGATCCTCTCCAAACATTTGGACGGTTTTTTGGTACTGTAATAACAAAGAAATGTTATGTAAGTAAATTCCTTAAGACAGCAACATCAATGGAAAAGCAACAACACATAAACTGACACATAACAAATTTCCCCTGTCCTTCCAAGATGACTCTCTAATTTCTTGTTTACAACTACGGGACGTTTGGGGTCTTGCCATCGTACACAATAAACAAAGATTTCAAGCTGCGACAACTAAAACCCCTGCCCATGACACACGAGAAAACTTCGATATTTTGGCGGGGTCCCTAAAGATGAGGAGCGTGGTTTTGTACCTCCTCCATCTTCCAGACATAGGCGATAGGCAGGTATGATTATACTTGTGCCCATAGACTAACCTAAAATTTTCTCCGATATTGTCCACTCTGATTAAAGAAGGTCTGAATAAGATACACATCTTACCTCCTTACAAACACTGAAAACTTTCAAGCCTCACACCCGTGTTTTTGGTTCGAGAATGAGGCAGGGAAGCAAAACAGTTCAAGAAATCAAGCGGTTCAGGGAGCAAGACGGTCCAAAAGAGTAACTTTTTTTTGGCATTAAATACTACACACATTCGTCCAAATCAGTCCGGTGATAATCTTCTCCAATTTCTTGCTTTGTTTACAACGATAAGCAATCTCTTTAGTCCTTGATGCAGACAAAAGCACCAAGAATTGGAAAACTTTGAATAAAGCCAATCAAAGGTTTCTTTATTCCATAAATAAACAAGTGCCCTTACGAACTTTTACTTACTTTTTCTTTCATATCTTT
>JAAAKL020017186.1:0-10708 GCA_010016065.2 Carybdea cf. marsupialis auct. non (Linnaeus, 1758) | reverse complement strand
TTGCGTATTACCACTGATCTCTAAAAAAAGACTGGATCGAGCCTCATATTGGTTCCAATAACGAAAAAGTTTGGTTACGAATACTAGTCCACAAAAGTTAGTGTAACGCGGGAAGGTCCGCCATGTTACGTAACATCGTTTATAAGCTCTGCTTGATGGGAACTAAAATGGCATCCAACAACTGCCCTCGCTTTGAAACGGAAGATGCTCGATCCATTGTTTTTTAGAGATCAGTGGATATTACCAGTAGGTAGTGACATCATGGCCTGTTTGCCAAAGCGAAGCTTCCACAATTAGTGTAGCCCGCGAAAGTATTAATTTCTACCTTTGAAGACTTTAACAGTTGATGGATGTCACTTCTCAACGCACCTAGTACAATAACATATGTGCCTCCGTTGAAAACGTGTTGAGTCTACCCAAGGATTTTGAAACCGTATACCAATACCAAAGTGGTTGCTTAGTTTGCAATTGTCTTAACTGGAGGTCAGTAGCCAGATCTCGGTCGTTAAGGAGCTTAACAAGTGACTGTATTAGAACAAGTAATTGTAACTTTGCCATCAAACAAGTAGCGCATAGGTGACTGTTATGACCATGAAACTAAGGGAATGTCATTCTGGTGACAATTGTTTCAATGGCGACAGTTGCTTTGCGTGAATGATTACCGTCATGTCTATTCACTTGGAATAGGTAGAAACCCCCCTTGACAAAATTGAGATGGTGAGCCAGTTTTACTGTAGGTGTCGCACCTTTTACTAGATCATAGAGTATAAAGATGTTTCTTTGGGCGACAAATCTTGCATGTGTTCATTTGCGAATGTGCACGGCACGGATCATTATGTAAATTTTAGTATTCCTCTTGGAATGTATCAGTAGTTATTTTTATGAAAAAAGTTCTGATACCTGGCTGTTGCCAAGAGACAGCCTCTGCTTCGCGAAAGCGTCATGTTTTGTTCGAAGGGATGAGCAACGTTGTACTGTAAGTAGTAGGGAAAGGTGTAAGGATTGTCAGGAGATTGGAGTGACCCGGTTCGGCTTGTAAGATGGGTCTTCCATTTTGTTTGTAGAGGTTGTAAATGTCGAGGCCTTATGTGATGACTTATTTTGTTATGCAGAGCGAAAGTGATGACGTCACAAATCAAAGATTTTGGAAATAGTAAGATTTAACTCCAGATATCTAAAGGCAACCCTGGAATAGGCTGTTTCCAAAGAACCGGACCTGTAGTGTATATAGTGTTTAAACTCGAGTCGTTTGAGTTTCAAAAATCTCTGGTAAAAGCTCTGGTAATTCCTTGGATCCTTACGTTACGATCCAGCATCAAATAGTAATGTTTTGTTAAAGAGATATAAAACTTTGAAAGCTGGTAGCCCGTTGTTGGGACAGGGCATCACTGTCAATTTTGGCCATTGACGTTCTTACTAATAAGGCAACATGAAGATTGAATATTTTTCCATACATTTTCAAAATCGTGACGTCACACTTTCCCTCCGCATTGCAGTAACGTATGATGTTGTATTTCATTGTTATATCAACGGAAAGGAGGTTAGAGTAGTTTATGACATGATTTTGGTCGGAATGAAATATGGTAGGGAGGTTCGTATACAGACGTATTTAGATATGCGCGAGTTAAAAATGGATAGCCTGTGTTTACTACCAGAAGGACAATGTGATTGCATCACATGCATCTGGCCTGGGCACGAATCATTAAAAGCGTTGTACCTCCTTAAACATTGCGCGTAGACGTGTATCAACTGACGTGTTATTACTGTAGAAATAGTAGATGAGTCGATGCCAGACAATGCTATGGATGTATTTTTATTCCAAAGTAGTCAATTCCAGCTTTGCGTTGCTTTTTTTAAGTGTTGTTTTCGGCTCATATGTATGCAGAGAAGAGATGAGATACCCAGCAGAGAATAATGATGTCACTCTAAGGTGTCGAGTCTACTGATCTAATCGCTTTCTGAAAATGCAGCGTTGTTTGCTAATGGTGTCAAAGGGCATAGCAAAAAGAACTTAAAAAGTCTTGCTTAGAATGCCCACAACCGTGCATTGACCTCTCATATGAAACCGATCTAGACAATTTGTCCTTATTATTTGATGCCACTTTGCAGTTAAACCTGCTAGGCGCTAGCTGGGGCAGTCCAATCGTATTTGTTAAATAGACGACCCACGGAACTACGATGACAAATTTTGGTAAACACATTTCCAGATTGTAATCCTTTGGGGCACTATGTTTTTTACCCCACCAACCCTACAAAAGATCAGCGATAAACTTACAGACGAGAAATATAGGAGATATATTTATAACTTATAGAAAAGAAGTCAACATCTCTTATATTCATTCATTACGGATCGATTCTCTCGTCGACATCGAAGTGTGAGAAGGAAGCTGTTCGATCAGCTGTGCAACCTACTCGGTGAAAATGGCTGAGTAGACCACAGTCACTTATAGCCTTAACGTGTTCTTCAAGCATGTTCAGCGTGACACATGTGTGACAAGGCTAGGGTAGTCAATGCAAACACAGGTACAATCCTTTCGACAGACTTCTTGAGTTTCCTTCTCAATATTCCGCACGTGGACTGGGTGGGCCCGTTACTTTTGTAAAGCGAAGTTGTCAAAGCTTCCCAGCGCTGGGATCGAACCGTGGCCGGTGGTTTTCAAATCAAGCTTTTACATCACACGGCCACACGCTTATTCTTCGTATCCAGTATTTTATACACCCATACTGTTACTTACGGCTCCAGCACGAGTTCAATATTTACCAGTTAATATTTAACCTGTCAATCCTCGTTAACTTGGATGATGTTGAATCCCGTAGCATCAAGTTGAGTTCGGAAACTTTGAACTTAGGGGTACGATTAGTTGGAAGTTGTGAAGTCACGACCAGAAATGTGGTAAATAGAAGGTAATGTGGGTGAACACAAAAATGGTGAAATGACAGGATTTTCTACTGTTTGTTATAAATGATGATTGAACGCCGTGAGATGTTTTTGTGTTATTTATATTGTAGTCACTTTCATGAGAGGGGTCAAAGTTACCCCAGTGATACGTTGCAACTTTAACTCTTCAGGAGGTGATCATTTGTTTGTCAGTTCTGGCAGTTGATAAATAATCAAAGATGCATGTTGAAGCAATGGAATCCATTTTTCAATCGATATATTGATGACGAAGGATTCATGTCAAATTGACTGTCAAATTGTGTATTCTGAACTTGAAAGTGTCTCAAAACTGATGTTTGCACCATACAAGTGTTTCAGGTTAACATGGGTAGGGAGTTACGCTAAATATAGTACGAGGGGCATGTTAAATGAGGTATAGCCATAAAGTTGTCGTAAGATGTTATGATTGAAGGTAGATATAAAATCTCGATAGTGAAAAATTGTGGGTCTACGGGGGATCGAACCCTCGGTCTTCGTATAGATGCGCAACGATGGCGCTTTGCCAGTAAGCTACGATCTCTTACCAACGAGAGAGAGAAGTTTTGGGATGCCTATTGTTTGGATATTGCGTTACTACAAAGTTGCATCTTGTAGAATTATACAATCACAGTGTAATGAAGTGGAGATCAGACGGAAGAGTCTTTTTAGATAGTTTTGTTTCCGTGGGGTTGCTTGTGTGGATATGAGCCTTTTAAGTGTAGATGGATGCATTGACGGTAAGAATGAAGTCGTGGTACCACACCACCGTTTGGGACAATTATTGGGAAAAATATTTGACTTGGGGTATCGGGATGCTGCGTTGTTACAGGAAACACGCCTCCCGTTTGAAACTGTTCTACGGAATAAATTTTACATGTCCTCTCTAATAAGGAGGAGAGAAGCTAAGTAACATCAAATTGGTTATATTAAGAGAACCAAATACCTACTTTCCAGTCTACAAAAAGTTCACATGAATCGTCATCCCATGTTTACATTTTTCAGCACCATGCTAAATACCATAGTTAATTTTATTAACAGCCAGGAGGCTACATAAAATCTATGATGTTTACAATTTATCGGTGCATAATGTTTCACCCGATGGTAAAATACTTTTCTATTTCTCTAGTAACTATCCAAACATGGATTCATGTTTTCTAAATACAAATTGCTCAAACTTATAAAAGTTCGTACATCAAACGCAAACTGGGTAGATATTAAGCAACATTAAGAAATTGGGTGAGAATGATATTCAAGAAATATCAAATACAGCAAAATTGTATCCGAGTTTTGTTCTTGTAAGTTATCAAAAAAGACCATTTTACGGAGTTGATGTGATATTCTACTCTATTGATCACTTGATCATTCAGTATGTACATTTTTAAGTTATTTGAAATGATAGCAGGCGTAATATAGGAAGAAAATAAGGAGGGAGCTCCTTTCTACCCTCACCCTCCCCCGCGATTACACAGCTGTATAAAGATAGGGGTTCTGTTTGTATTCCTAAGACAAACATAAATTTTTATGCCAACAGTTTCTTCCCTAGGACTGCCAAAATGCGGAACTCTTTGTCGTCAGACTCTTACTTACAATCTTGACACTCTTTAATCTAATGTCAATCTTCTTGGAAATCTTTAACTTTTTGGTCTTTAATTACATCTATTTTTCTGTTTACTTTTAGCTTCCACTCTTTTCAAAGTAACGCAATATTGAGCGAAGAACTAAAAATTAAATTAAAAAAAATATAAATATGTTCAGAGGGGTGAAACGATTTCATATTTAAAGGCATCCAGGCCATATCATTGGTGCCAATCATGTGCTTTCTAACTAACGAGAATTTACGGACGTAATCAAAGATAGCTGCAGAAAATGAGCTCTGGGAAAGAGCATATACATCCTGGTAAATAAAACTAGCTTTCAAACAGTATCGCTCTTCGCATCCATGACTACGCTTGAAACAAAATTTCTCGTAACAATCGATAGTGCTCTGAAGCAATACTTATTAACGTCAATTCTCCTTAAATTTTCATTTAAAAACATTGTTTTAATATCGTTTCTTCGAAACCTCGATTGCTCACCTGCAGCTTTTCCTACCTTCGTGGGTTTTATCGCTCTTTCCACTTCTGCTTCTAGAATCGATAGACCCCGTAGATGCTCAGTTACTGGTAGTTCCCCTCTTTTGTCGTCAAATAACTCGCCAATATTTCCACACCATCGCTCTTGAACATTTTCCTCTTCGAATAATATTTCTTCCAGTTTTGTTAGTTATCCAATTATTGCCTGAATTTCTCTTTCTTTTACTTGATAAGTCTTTAATTTTTTATACATTTCTTCTGATTTATGCCCTGTTTCTAGATTCTCTATTTCTTCACACTGTTGATTGTACCATGAATCTTTTGCCCTGTCACCCATTTTCTTATTTCCTTTTCAAGTGCTCTATAATTATGGCGTCATTATTCGCCTCTTTTCATTCATTCATCTTTTTGAGAATATCATCCGTCATCCATTTTTTTTGTTTTTGTTTCAATCTTCTCTTCATTGGGATGATTCTTTTGGATGCATTTAGTAGGCTCTTTTTCAGATGATACCACTTTGTCTCTATTTCTTCTTTATGGGTTTGCTCGTTTTTCGTGTGAGAGTACATCAACATAATTATTGACTTCAATGGAAGACTGCCTTTTGTAATTTTCTTTCTTTTAAAAATTTAAATCCATCTTTGTGCTCATTTTTGGCGTGGTATCTTTAATTTAATATGTGTTTTGCACAACATTGATACATGGTCAGAGTTGATGTCAGCTCCTGGGTATGTTTTGCAGTTTTTCACTACGTTTTGAAATCTTTCTCTAATTAGAATAAAGTCTATTTGCTCTCTCACCATATTTCCTGGGATTTTCCAGGTGTATAGTCTTCTTGCACTTTGTTGAAACACGGTGTTACTAATAACCAATTTATAAGCCCTCTTTCTCTCTCATTTCTCTCGCCCAGCCCATGCCCACCCACTACTCCTTGTACTTTCTCTCCTCCGAGCTTCGCGTTCCAATCTCTCATAACTATCACTAAGTCATTTGATCTTCCATGTTTCATTACACTGTTGAGCCATTAATGAAATTGTTCCACTTCCTCTTCAGAAAGCGCTTGTGTTGGGGCATAAACTTGCATGATCACTATATTAAACTTCTGCGCCTTAATTTAGTATAGCTAGTATAGCTCCATCCGAAATTGGCCAAAACCCATAATTGATTTTGCTATTTTATCTTTCATAATAATGCCCACTCCTTTTGTATTCATGTTTCCCCCTTCCTGAATAAACTAGAGTGCATCCGTTTTTCGACAATTTTCCTGTGTTCAACCATCTCATTTCGGAAATTCCTATAACTGATAACTTCTTTTGCTTAATTTCTTGTATGATGTTATCAACCTTTCCTTTTTGATACAATGTTCTTACATCCCCAGTACCAATTTTCATGATATTGCTTCTTGTTTTACACGAAATGTTACCAGTCTTGAACATTCTCGTTGACGATTCGGCCAAGGGCCTTCATTACTAGTGCTCGGCTATCAATCTTTATCCGCAAGGGGCAAACCATCTTCCCTGACAATATTTACAGTGATGGTCATAGCAGAGGGCCTGAGGCTCACCACAATTCTGGAATTAATTCTATTACTACGCATCATGATTAACTATGGGAATGTACACAGTGAGGCCCAAATTTCTTCTATACCTGGATGCATAACACACGCATTCCTGACTCCACCTTTGAAGCCACAGCCCAACTAACTCTATGAACCTCCGCCTTCTCGGCCGTTTCCGTCCTCATGCACTTAAGGGTAGGCATCCGTTCAACCGCAACTGCAGCCAAGCTGCTGTTGTCCCTCACTTAGTTTAGCACTACTGTCAAGTGGAGGTCCTGGGGTATGGTTGCCGGCGTGCACAACCAACTACTTGGAACCACAATTGCGAGTTGAGTCACCTTGTAGATATGGTCCAGATCCCATCCATATGCAACAGAGGTATTACCACGAAGTGATCCCATAAACCCCATGAAGATACTACGTATGCCATAATATAGAACCTGCACGAGATAACTCCTGAAAGTTGCTCTACGTCTTGTATAAGTTGTTCTGGTACATTTTGATAGAGATTACCACCGACTTCCAAACTACCATCGCCCTGTTACCGTCGTATCTTGTCACACTCGAGTAACTTTGCCCGTTGCCACGGTAGTGTTGCAAACATGCAGCAGCATCCTCATTTTTTACTGTGATAGCATAAGTACGCTAGGTCCGCCATGATCATGTAAACATTTTTAGTGGGATTACTCCCTGCCTAGTTCTTCAGCAAAACATGGTTTTGAATTGGTTTGTTTCTGGCATTATAAAGAAAAAGAATCAACGAGCGCTTAAAATTTCTAGTTCAGTTTCTCTCAAGGCTCCTGAGTAGGTGTCTATCGTGTTTCACATTCTTATTCCGTGAAAACGCTGGGAAATCGATCCCAAGCTTAACTTTAATAACAGTCTTCATAAAAAATTCGGAATAACTTTAGCTATATCTCAAACAGTACATTAGCATTCTATAAAATTCAAAGACGGATATTTAACTACACACTAAAAGAGATTGCTTGTCAATTACAGGTAAGACCGTCGCCCCTTCCATGTAAACTGAGGATCAGAGTATCTGCTCTTTTCCCTGTTGGTAGCAGCTACCACTCGCTTGTGCCTGAAAAAATCTTCACATGGTTGGAAGATAAACTGAAGTGAGGTTCACTCACCAAATAAAAAATAAGTGCTTTTTGCTAGATCTTCGCAATTTGTATCTTAATTATCACTGTGTTATCAGGTAGAGATGGGACGTATTTGGTTGCATTGTACCTCTTATGATAAGGTACCACCACCACCACCGCCACCACCACAACAGCAACAACAACAACAAAAATGTGCCAAAGTCTTGCTACGTTTCTTCTATCATACCTAAAGAAAAGGACTACAAGTGTGTAAACCTGTATGAAAACAGGAGATCACAGAAACCGTCAGACCACAACAGGAGCGTTACATAACAAAAGATAACTGATAATTGTTGAATACCATTACTGAGAAACTTGAAGGTACCACAGTCAAGGGGTATATCCATTCTGTGAGAGGTAAAATGGGAAGACGGAAGCCCTAGACGCCCACAGGATGGATTGTACGTACTTGTGTTTGGATCTTTACGTCTTGCCAAACTCTGTCACTTCCTCTCCCCAGTCTTTTCTCAAAGTACCGCGACTAGGTGATGGAGTAGTTGAATACTCAATCTTGATATTGACTGTACAATCCACGAAAAATTGCAAGTTAGACATTTGCCAGTTGAACATCCAAAATCCAGGACAGACGTCTACGATATTCCTAGGGTACTCACAAGAAAGTAATGCCATTGGTAGAATCTATCAGAATTTTCAGGCCAGGATTTAAGATTTTGAAAAATGTATAATCTCATCAAGTTTCGTATTCTTTCAAAGCTTGACGTTTATGAGACTTTGCTGACCTTCGTATAACACGCTTTCTGTTACCCTAATCACCAATCAGCTCTATTTAGTTGATGTTATTTAGGTTGTTGGGACAGTGTTTTATCATCCTGCAACCGTGAGCGAAATGTGTGAAGGCTTTTACTTAATATTGACGAAATTGAGAGAGCCAATGTCGGACACTTGCTGTATGAAAGTCCATTTCAGGTATAACTTGGTACCTACACCCGTTCTCCTACAGGCAAGGGGGCGTGACTAACAAGTCTACATTCAATGCCTTCCAAAAAGACAGAAGACTGCAGCGCTTGTTAGCAAGGCTTCGTATATTCCTAGTCGAAACTGCAGTGTCATTTACTTGGACATTGTTAAAGGACAATGCGTACTGTGATTTGTAATAAGTTGATAATAAACCAATGTAGACATTCCAACTGCTGTTTATCTAGGTCGTAGCACTATAAGAAAAGGCAGCCAGTGGTTCATAAGAACACAAGAACCCATGGGCATGGCCGGGCCATTTCAACCGGGGGGACTCTTATCTGAAAATTGAATTTAAACTGCGACTAGAAAAATAGACTCTCTTTGAAAAGGGCTCTCCTCTGTCAGAGGCAAAATTGAATGAAGATCGGCACATGAAACGATCGACACATGGACTAGGCCTAAGAGAGATTTACTACAAAATTGAGCAAGCGAAATACTTCACTTTCAAACCACGTCATAATTACAAGATTCATGATGTCAAACTTTCTGAAACTCATCCTTAGTACTGATCTCAATTTTAAGGTCAGTTTTGGACGAATTACAAAATTAATTTTTTTATGGAGTGTGGGGACATGTCCCCCCATTCCCTCCATGATCAGGCCACTGCAAGGACCTATTTATATTGTGCATGTAACATGTTAACTCAGTAACAACTCTTTCAATTAGACTTGATTACCTTAACCGACAAAAACTTGTTGCACATATTCCCCGCATCTTTTATTTTGTTCTAACTGTTATATCTTTGTTGATACAAGTCTTTGAAGCTTGTAATGAAAGTTGTAATACAGAAATGACCACTACTTGGGATTCAAATAAGGTGAATGAATACTATCTTTAAGATTGGTCTATATATACAGTTTTGCATAACGTAAACAAGGTAATTAAAGAGTCATTAAGGGAATAATAAAAATATGACAAAACTTCCCTTCAACTGTAAAAATAGAGGAAGAAGTTACATCCTTTTATTCAGAGTGTGCTGATAAACAACTCTTAATTTCTAAATTGTTCTCAAATGACTTACCACTAACGAAGTTCCGAGTCAAACCTACGTCAAAAGTTACAAGCATTTGTGATTATAAATGCCATGCTAAAGAGTACTTGAGAAAAAAATTTTGAGAAATGATCACCCGCAGTGGCGGCTGGCTGTAACAATGAATGAGTGTGCAGGCATGGTAAACCGTCAAAGTACAGAGATAGCGTCGCGTCATCGACATGGGAATAAAACACTCTATTCGTCCCAACTCCACACTCCGTATCATCCAGTCTGAAAACATTGGCATTTTTTGTGCTTCTTGATGTTAAACAAGCGTCCTGTACAATATTTATTTCAAACATTTTACAAGTATTCCTGGTTATTAAAATACCCCATGGCTATCAGTTTCTCAGAAACTGACTTGGATAAACAGACAGCAAAAGTAAAAAACTCCTGCGATGTCGCAGTTTCCTATCATTTATCAACCTAGCATTGATTTTGCAAATTTAAAAGGATGCTAGAAACTTAGAAAAGTATGTCACCAACGGGATTCGAAACCGCGATCCACTCATTTGTGGCGTGCCCACTATCAACTGAGCTAAGTGCGCCTCGCTGGTAGCATGTTCTATTTCTCTACTAGCCATATCAAATCTCCAATACTTCAACAGAGGACATCGACATCCGGCTCTACGCAATGTTGGAGACAAGCCTTTCTGCTTCATTTGACGTGACCATGGAAGGACTGCCATTTGTCCCACTCCACCGAGCTTCCTATTGTTTCCAACTACGAATAAAGTGTGGTCACGAGTACTGGCCCCCATTAGTTAAAAAGCACGGGAAAGTCCGCCATGTTGCGTAACATTGTTTATAAGCTTTGTGTGATTGGGGACTGAATTGGCGTCCAGCGACTGACCTCACTTTCAGACGGAAGATACTCGATCCAGTGTTTTTTAGAGATCAGTGTCTGCAGCCCGTTGGAAGGTGAAAAGTGTTTCACAGAAGATACGATTTGAACAAATACTAGAGAAATAGAAACATATGTCAGCAACGGGGTTCACACCC